>VXBX01004975.1:148098-291898 GCA_013400415.1 Scytalopus superciliaris
AAAAAAAAAAAGAAAAAAAGAAAGCCTCAGCAAACAAAACCCACAAATCCCATACATTTCTCAACTCAGATGATATTTCTACACTTGGACTCAGTCTATTCACAGCAATTCTAAAATTCTGGCATGGTCACAGAGACTGTATTTGTAGCACTCAGCTGGAGTAAAGGACCAAACAGTGCATGATGGCTGGGATGAAGGTGTTTAGTGGAAGAGAGAGGCTTCAGCTCACTGAATAAGAATGATACCCATAAACAAAAAATAGCAATGAAATTCACTAGTATCAGTGATGTGCTGATTAGCCACATGAGCAGCTTTAACAACTCAATTCCTTTTTGAGTCTGAGACTTTCTGTAGTCACAGGGAAGATGAGACTAAGAACAGAACTTTATTGACATGAAACCATTAATTTACAAGCTCAGGATCTTGTCCATGTAATTTTACATATATCCAAGAAAATAAATCCTATACTTAGCATTAAAAACTGCTGAGCAGTTCAGCAAAGACTCATTTGAGCAAAAGGTATGAGGGAGAGTGCAAGCAGTCTACTCTGTGTATAACTTTTCACACAGAAGCCACTCGCAGGTGGTGGGGATGTGTAAAATACTTTGCCCTTTCTCTACTTCTTTGCCCTTGGGAGAAGTGGGGAGGGAGGCACACAGTGGAGAGAAGATGAGATGCTGACTCTGTTTCCTGTCCATGAAGCACACAAAGCAAACCAGAGTATGTGTGAAGGCATGGACAGCATTGCTCTGAAGAGTGGGAAGGGCTCTGCAGGCCACCTGTTCAAGGGGAGAATTTGCCCCTTACTGAGCTCTCCCACATTTGTACAACATCTGACGCTATCCTTTTGCAACCTCACTCTACATGTGTTTTCTCACAGTGTACACAATGTTACAGGCACCATTCCTCCTCCCCCAAGCAAGAGGATCCTTTCATTTCACTAAGGCACATTGTCATAGCTGCAGATTCCTGCTGCTTATTTATGGTGTGATGTCCATACGCACAGCACTCCTACAGATGTATTGCTATCTCCGTAGTACAGGCAGATACAACACCATCTCTGCCCTCTCCTGTGACCAGTGGTCCCTCCACATTGCACATTATTTTCTTGTTTGTTCCCTCTGTTCTCCACAGTGCTTGCAGAGGGTATCCAGCACAACACAGAGCAAGTACATGCTTGGTGCTTTCCCAGACACATTAGCAATTTTAGTATCTTTCACCTTCTCTGACTTTTCCTGTGATGTTCTCAGCACCTCAGAAATTCTCAGGAGGCTATGGAAAGAAAACGCTCCCGTGCTCTGTGCACACATGTTGAATTTCTCTTGTGCTGCACACAAGTTCAGTTAGATGTTCTCCAGCCTTTGATCTTCTTTAATCAGAAGAAGGAAGAAGGCTGAGGAAGGAGAATATGAGCTTTCTTTCATGCTTATCCTAATACTTAGGTCCAATAAAGAGGACAGAACAAGGATGCTCAGGGAATTAAGTACAAGACAATCAAAGAAATGACTGAGAGGGGTCTGCACCCTGCCAGCTAACCTGAGCTTTGCCCCTCACTCATGTAGCTAAGCTCTGGGGAAGTAGGGCTTCTCTCTTAACAGGGGTTAGTGCCTTTGCTCCCTCCAGCCCCTTCTCTACCACCTCATGCTCATCTTTATTAGCTTTTTCACACTACACAGTCCTCTCATCGATTACAAGGGCCAGCACAAAGCAGCCTAATGATGGGTCAGTCTTAATGAGAAAAGCGGCTGCTCTTGAAGTGGTGTGGCTTCTCCCTGCACCCTGCCGAGTCCTGGCATGCAGAGCTTTGCCTCTTTTTAGAGAGCAGAGCCATGGAAAATCAACAGTGAGCAGCCTGGTGCCTCTGAACAGAAAGGGCCATGTGCATGGCTATTTAGTGCTGTAAAAGAGAGAGCATTTGCAAAAATGGGAGCGAACATAAGGAGGCCTTCAGAGAAGAATGGGGCCTTGGCAAATTTATAGACTCCCCTGAAAGAAAGTGATTACAGATCATTATCCAATTGAGGCAGATTGATGGGTTAGGGTCAAAGTAATACTGCAGAGCTCACTGGAGGGACAATGCCTGCTTGTCAGTTCTGTCCAGGAAAAGAAAGAGAAGGGAAACTACCACACAGAGAGGAAAGGCTTAAGCTTTTCCAGCCCCTATCTTAAAAATCGTTACTTATCTTGAACATGTGTTCTTAAAAAAAAAAAAAAAAAAAGGAGAGAGAAAGAAAAAGAGAAAAAAACCCCAAACCAAAAACCCCTGAAGTGGCAAGACCAGTATCACTGAGTTAAAACTGAGCACTGGGCATTCAGAATTGTGGATAATTGCACAAAGAGTGTGCAAACAGCACACATGTAAAGCCTTGTGACTGTTACTTTCAGAGATCACAGTGAGTATTAGCACTAGTAATGGGTAAACTGCATCTTTGTTTCATTTATATTAAAAGAAAACTAAAGACATATTCTGAAAAAAATGTGTATCTTCTTTAATTTTGGTGAAAGAAGGAGGGGTTTGTTAACAGCTACGGTTGAACAGATTTGAAACTCTAACATCTGGTCAGGCAAAACTCTGCAACGCTAACATTGAATAAAACAAGAATAAATGTGCTTCTATTGTTTCTTCTGTATTGATTTTTAGAGTGTTTGAAAGTGCTTTGCATTCATGCACTTTTCAAATAGCCATAGAAATGGAAACAGCATGGCCCAAAAAGCAGCTCACAGCATTTATTGTGCATTTGCCTCCCATTTTCCAACAGGATTTTGGAATGTAAAGAATTTGTGCAAAAAGAGAAGACAATGCATTCATGAGAGACCTGATTTGTTTTTTAATTGTGTTTATTTATTAACTTCTCTGTTGTTCCCCATGTCTCAGAAGCAGAGCACCACACACATTTTAATGGATGCGTTCCCTTGTCCCAGCGGACAGCAAAGCAGCACTAGCCTTGTTTCACGTAAAGGCTCAGTAGAGCAGCTTGCCTTAGGGCCACTGTCTTGAGAGTTTAGCAAGGTTTCCCTCAAGTTCCATTACAAAACCTCCACAGCCATGAAAGTTACAGCCCCAGCACTCACCGTGTCTTTTCTGGCAACTCAAGTACTATTGCAGAGGGTGTTCAGACACAAAATGACCTATCCTGACCTGAAGCCCACTGACAAGAACACAGCAATTGGCTTCTATGGATTTTGTCTCAGGCATGAAGTAGTCCTATTAGAGTGACCTGAAAAATCTGTAGGAATACCAGGTACAAGTACCCAAGCTCCCATCCGTTGCAGTGATGGAAGTGACCTGTCCTGCAGCCATTAGTTAAACTCTGGCTCAGCCTTGCAAATAACTGAGTTCATCCCAGCTTGCTAGTTCCAACTTAAAACAGTAAGGATAACAAAGGAAATATAAACTCTGCTGGCTTCACACTCATCTGCAGTTTCTAAAAGTGTTAAAAGCATCAGGAGAGACTCACAGACTCTCACTTATGCAGTACCTCTAGTGTACAGCACATGTGGTTTTTTGTGTTCATTTGGTAAAAATACAACTGTAGGATGACCAGGCACCTTCTACAGAGTAGTGCGAAAAAAAGATCCTCAATATCTTTGCTGAAGTGCAATAGATCATTCACCAAATAACTTTCTTTTTGTGCAGGGTCCCCCAGACTCTTAGAATCAACGTTTTTATCTTCTCTCTTTTGATTCTCAAAACAACTACATTTTCAGTGTGACAGCCCTTCTCCACTGCCCCAAGATGGTTTGTCATCTCATATTCTATTTATAAACCAAAAAGGACCCCAAATGACATTCATCTCAGAAAAATTCTAGATAGAGCTGTGGGCTGTCTGTGCTATGCCATTCCACATAAGGCATCTTCCCCCACCTTGGCATCAGGTGAAACCAGCAATCTGCTACATGGTAAGAATAGAAATTAAAAAACTAAAGGTCAGTTGTTGGTTGCCTACTTTATTTTGTTTGCCAGGCTGGAGTTTTGCTCTGCATATGTATTCCCTGAACTAAGTTTATCACTTTGAATCTTTTCCCATTTTCCTCATTCATCATTTTGTTATTGGGTGTGACATAGGTTCATCCATGCCACAGAGTCTTGAATCTTTCAGCATATAATGGAGTTGTTACTTAGTCAGGATACCACCTAAGAGACAACATACGTGTGCTAAGATACTTTCTATCCTGTCTTTCCTTCTCTGCTTTAGCCTAACAGCATTCTTTCAGCTCTGCAAGGTTTAGAAACAACTTGTAGCTACTCTTCTCCTGAAGTTTCTTTGCATTTGTTTCCACTTTCCTCTTCCAGTTTGACAGGAGATGTGCATATGTGCAGGATTCCATATGTTTTCAGAGATAATCTGGTTTTTACTACCAGTAAGAACAACCTTGAGTACATATTGCACTGTCACAACATATTTTCTGTATGAATCAGAAAGTAGAACTGGTGCATTGGAAAAGCAGACCATATTTTTAACAGGCAAATTCATAAACCCTGCTTTTATGAACAGAGCAAGCTGAGGGGTGAGAGGTATCGCAGGAAAACAGATGTGTGCTTATGATCTGAACTCTCTGTCCTACCAACATCATGTTACATTGGAGTTTATCCATGGAGAAGTCCCCTTCCAAACAGAGTTTGGATGCAGAGAAATCAATGTGAGCACACCAAGTGGAACATAGCACAGAGCAAGGTCGAAGGAATGAAATAGTTGTTCCCTTCCATCCCAATCAAGAAAACTATCACCTATTGAAGGGGAAGGGGGGAGGAGAGGGGGGAACCAAAGCAAAGCAAAAGAAAAAAAAAGAAAAAAAAAACACTAGCCCACCTCAAACCACAATTCCTAGAATCACTCAGCTGGGAATAAGGAAGAAAGAAGATCATTTCTCTCAGGGACACTTCCCATCTATTTATGGTTATAGTTTGTATAGCGTTTAATGCTTGACCCACAGGGTCCATAGGTAAGTGAGAAATGCACAGGCGTGTATTCTAAGAGTTATATTTCATCCATATGTGCGAAATAGTCACAGGAGAGCTACAGAAAACTACACTCTTGGGGTAGCAACCTTCTCAGTCCAAGAACAACCTCTGAATCATGCTAAGTCTATTCTCTGGCAAATCTCGAGTTTCAATGACAATTCTGCTTGAGTAAAAACTCAGGAAAATCCTGAGACATTCAGCACTGGTGGAAGTTTTGTCACTGACTTCACAGGATCCAGGAGTTTAGCACGAGTAAGTTTTGCTCTCTAATTGTTTTTATTGTGCAGTGGCAAAGAAGAGGCAGTCTTCCTTAAAAAGGATATATATACAGCTTCCCAGTCAATCCAGTGTGAAAAGAGCGAGATGACAAACAGGTCCACTTAAATTTTGGTATCCTGGAAGAATTCCTTTGTTTTTAAGCTCTTAAGGTGAAGGGGAATAAAAGCCCAACTTTCTGCCCTGTATAGCTTCCTCTTTTTTCCTTTTAGTTTTTTAATAGTTTCTTTTTGTTGTCTGGGATATTGGTTTGGTATTCTTTGGAGAAGGGAGGCATCTTGACCGTTAGAGTAAATTCTACTCACTAAAACATGTTTCTGCCTGCTGAGCCTTATTGTAATGGTACACTATGTTCTTTGTGTTGATACAGCATCCCCACTACACAAAGCTGGCAGAGTACTGACAACAATGGCAGATATGTAATTTGCTTAAGAAAAAAAGCCAAAATTGGGCTGTACTACCCCTTATGAGTTTCTCAATTCTGCCTGCAAACAGCTTGAATTACAAATAACTTTTATGGTTTAGTGTCCTTCTTCACCATTTTTCCTGTGCTCTCAGCTGGGGGCACTCTAAGGGATGTTGGCATAGAAGGTGCCCACACTTGGTGTGTAAGTGGGGATTCTTACACAGTGCAAATCTCCCTAAAGATCTACTGAAGCCTCCTCTTTACTAATAGAAGAGTTTTGTTACTTCACTGGTACAGGACTATGGCCTTCAATTTAATGAAGGATGTATCCTGGTGTTCCATTACATATGGGTAGCAATATTAGTATAGCTATTTTTGATACAGGACGGGATACCATTGGCCTTCTTGGCCACCTGGGCACATGGGTAGTATCAGGTTTATATAATGTATATATAATTTGTATTTAGAACAGCATAAGCAATTTCAATATTTTAGGAAATATTGACCAAATAAAAAGTATAACCCATCTACAGAAACTTTTATTTATGCATAAAACCATGAGTAAAAGGGCATTTAATTTTGCTAGTTAAGTAAAAAATATCTAAAAATGCTTCTGCATTATTTTTCTGTCCCTAAAGGTATTTTTGGCCACTGAAATCATGACTATGCACAAGAAAAAGTTGAAGAACCTCTCTGCCCCAGGTCATTCCCTCCAAGCAAGCTAAGGTCTATGATGTGGCTGAAATTTGTTACCACATGCCTGCTCTTGACAGGCCTGTGTAAAGGACAAGGTGGACAAACTGTAGCAGGCAGACAGGCTGTAACACCTTATGAAAAGTACCAAGGAAGCAGATTCAGCAAAAGAGGTCTAAACATGAAGGTTTAATTATATCCTGTACCCTTCCAAGTGGTCCTGCCCTATTGAGACTGAGAAAAATGAGTGATGAGATGCTGAAGCCTATACTTTTGAGCGTGTGAAAACTATTCTGTGACTAGAAGAAGGGTCATGCATTTTCAAAGTCAGTTCAATAAAGCAAAATGCCAGTCCCAATTCTTCGGAGCCAGTTAAACTACAGCCAAAAATGTTGCCCATTCACCCCACAGAGAACCTAGTGTATTTATAGTTCCCAAATGCCTATGGTCTAATCAAGACTGTCATATAACAAGAAGCCAGCCAAGAAACTCAGACAGTTTGGTTAATGAGACAAAGAGCAGCTTCGTATTCACTCCCTTCTAAACAAAGATCTGAGGAAAGAGTGTGGACTGGTGGGGGAAAGAGAGTACAAGTACAGCAGGCCCAAAGAGAAGGGCACAAGCAGACACTCAATTCGGTAATGCATCCAAGCCTGATCTGAAGACTCATTGCAAACAGAGCAGCCATTCATGCACTATGACATGCAGGTCAATAGAAGTAATCACATGCTTGTCTAGGACTTATGGACATGTTCGTGGAACAGCACGTGGCAACATATGATAAAACTCAAACCCTGATCACAAACTACGCTGACAAAATGAAAAATGTCTTTAATTTTTTTTTCCCATTAAAAATCAACTTTGTTTTTTTTTTTTTTTTTTCCTAAATTCAATATACTTCTTTTTTTCCCCTGCTGAATTCTTATCAGTCGTTGAAGTGAATTTTAAAGAACTCACCATATATTGTGCTCCATTTCTGAATTGTTTCTCTTTCTGGTTATCTGACAATTTTCTTTCCAGGAAAATATATCAAGCTCCTCTGCAAAAACCATCGACGTAACTATTCTTAAGCACAGGACAATTGCATTGTTTGTTTCAAGGCACACATTGATTAAAAAAAATTGCTAGAAAATTGTCTTCCTTCCTATTGGGTGCTACTTCCCATTTAGCCAGATGCATTATGTTGTTTGCATTCCCTGTTTCTGAAGCATCTGCTGGCAGTTACTGTCAGAAATGTGATAATGACCATGGTCAACAAGTAGCTTTAGCTGGTGGATCCCCATGTTCTGAGCAAATTGCAGATATTGCTTTCACTAACTCAAGCAACACATGCCAATAAGGACACCAGAAGACTTTGGCCTCTGTTTTCCACAGGGAAAAGAGCAAGCCTATCTACAACAGATCAGCCACAAAATTGAAGGAATCCTGGCTAAAGTTTTTTCCAATAAATAATCTATTTGGGCTATTCACTTCTAGGAAAGCTTGTGTCCTTTTCTTTGAGAGCTGAGTTAAGCCATTCAGTTCACCAGCAAGTTTGGGCAAAGAGATTGCTCGCAGGCCAAGACCTAAAAGCTTGCAAACAATTCTGCAACCCCAAGCTTATCTGTAAGATACATTAAAATGAAAAATAATTAAAAAATAAGTAAAATGAAAAAAAATAAAAGTAAGTTAGCACTCTCCTAGCCAGATTTTGGAAGCATTTGTAATGTTGGCAGAGCTGATTAGTTTTACCATTGCCTTTAGAAGGTCGGGTAGAATGGGATTTCTCTGTTGCCCTCTCCCTTTTTTCAAGGGTATGGTATGTGTTTGACATGAAGAGGCAGGGCAAAGAAAATCAGAATAAACATGAAACATCAGTTTTAAGTAGGGAAGCTTTTCTCACATGTTTGTTTTTCCTAGTGATACCTTGGAGGAAAGGCATTGAAAACTTCAATGTATCCCAAGAAGCATATTTTTTGCCAGTTAGACATGAAAGCAAGAAGAATAAATATGAGGAACAATAATATGCTGGTTGGTTAAGTGTGGTCACAAAACGGAGGTGGGGATGCAGGGAAGGACAAATACAGAGTGTCACCTATTTTGTGTAAAATCTGTGAAAACCTCACATAGGAAACAATTCTGTTACATCTGTCTGGTGGTTCCTAAAGATTGGAAGGGTCAACACAGCAAATTTTAGGTTTGCTGGTACAAAAACCATCTCAAATAAAGAATACAAGTAACTGTGCCTTTCATTTGGATCTAGAGGAGCCCTCAAAAGCTATAAATAATTTGTGCAAGCCAAGCCTCTTATCATCCTGAAATACATGTGATTAAAAATCTGCTAGAATTAGGCTGCCAGAGGCAGCAGTCCCATTACATACTGTTGGCCTGTATGTCTGATATGTGACATTTTCCTAAGTCCTGTCAGGGATAATCTATCTCACAACCATCTTTTAGATTATACTTTGAGACTATAGTCTTTTAGAATGAATATAAATATGCTTAAATTATGATGGTGCCCATTAGGACGTTGATCACTGTTCTTGTACAGAGGAAAATATTACCAGATTACCAAACACATACTGAAGACCAGAACAATTTATAAGAAGTGAACAGAAGCACAAAGCCCAAAGGCTGAGACACAGTAGTGGCTTCAGCCTAAAGAAGGTTTCTCCTCCTCAGTTTGTGCTCAGGAAATTCAGGTTTCCATTTCCACCTATTCAAGGTACATAGGTCTAATGGAAGGGCAGTACACTTTACCAACTGTGCCCCAAACTGGTCTACAGCAAATATCCAGATGATGAAATATTTTTCTTCTGGAATCTTAAGATACTCCAGAATGCTGTTATTTCCTTAAATATTAAATGGAAAAATCTTTCAGTTAGTCCTTTCCAATACCTCCATCACCTTCTGCCCCAAATTAACTAATATTCATTAAATTTTCCATGGTGCCACATATAGGTGGAGTTTGTCTTGCTTTAATCTGAAGTCCAAAGTCTTCTGATTCTGAATTTTTCTGTGAGAATAAAATAGTACACTGGGTCTTGGCATGTAAAAAACTGGCTACCAGGAATATTGCTCAAGAGTTCAATAGCAGAATAGTTCAAAGCCTAGCAACTTGCAAATTAGACCATTATAAAAATGATGGACAGTTCATGTATTCTATAGTGAATTATTTAATTTTGCTTTATTGATAGAGAAAATGTATTGGATTTCAGTAGTATGAACACATTATATGGGACAAGTAAGAGTCAGACACATCAGGATCCCACTGAACCTATTCTGGAACATCTGTTGTTCAACCTAGACATGAATGATTTGGAAGACAGGGTCAACGACGAGGTGACTAAGATTGGGGTTGATACAAAATGATCTGTGGTCATCAAACTGACTGTGAACAGCTGTTGAACGATACCATGGTATTGAGTGACTGGGTAAAAAAAATGGCAGATGGAGTGCTTTGTTCATAAGTCCAAAATAATGCATATGGGAAAACCATATGTCACTGTATATAACTGTGCTGTGTCCAACACTGCATCTGCTTCTAGATAACCAACATCCCAGAAAGTACATAGACCTGCAACAGTAGGGAGAAGTGCAGATGATCAGAAGTGTGAAACTGCTTCCTTATGTGGAGAGACTAAATCTGGGACATGTGAAAGAGACACTTAAAATGCTGAAATAAAGTTCATAAAAACATGAATGTCATGAAGAAAATAATATATTTTCCTTCTTAAGTTGTATGTATAATATACATGCACATACTTATTATACACATGCATGTTATTTTCCATAATCTAGGGTGCAAAACTGGTAGCAAGAGACATAAGGTTTTGAGCAAATGAAAGAAAGTTCTTGTTCACGAGATACAAGGTTTTATCAATGGGATGCTTGGGATGTCAAAGGTATAAATGAGTTCAAAACATCCTTAGACATACTCACGAAGGAAAGGTCCATTGGGCCATCTTAAACACAAAGATAGAAATACAACAGCGAGCTCAGGAAGGGCAGGTTTTCAGGCATGGAAGGCCTTTTCAGAAGCAGCATCACTCTGTGCTCACCTCGCTGACACACTCATTCCCCAGGCTCCTCTTACCAACCACAGTCAGAGACACTTGGGCTTATATTGCACCAAAGAGGCAAGTCTGGGCTGCATTAACATGCCTCTTACAAAGGAACTTACAATAATTCTAAGACAGTGAAACTAAAAAGCTTTTAATTTTTATTTTTGGGACTTTTTTTTTTTTAGGAGATAACTCAGAATTTCTCATTGTATTGACAACTATTTGTTGTATCCATCACTTTTAATAATTATATCTGTAGTTTAAACCTCTGCTTTTGTAAATATCCTCCCAAGCACTCCAGGTCCTTGAATGCAAAACAAGCTATTCACGAGTAAGCCAGGAGTGGATACGCTTGGTTGCCTGGTTGTTTAATTAGAAACTGAAGCAAAAGGCATCCTGCCGCAGGGAGACAACCGGGCTGCAGATCCTGTCACTGCCATAGCCTTGCCCTGTCCCTCTTTAGCCTTAAGCAAATCTGATCTTGGGCATCCTGACCCTGACTAATTGCATACTGTTTCCTGTGATGCTGAGAAGATCCTTCCACCCACTGCTGGACTATTAAGCTTCTCTGCTCTGGTTGATAATTAAGCAGCAGAATGTTGAACTTTTTTTGTTGCTGCTGTTTTGGGGTGGTTATTTTTGCATCCTTCTTCCCTCCTCCTACTCCTCCCCAATTCCCTTATACACAAAGGCCCGCTGAACGCTTCGTTTGTCATTTTGCTACATTATTGAGAGGCAGAGATGTCATATCACCTTTCAAAAGACAAAGGTGGTGATAAATACACTAACTTGAGAGACAAAGCTAATGAGAATCTCTAGTGACTGGATAGCAAGGCGGAGCTCATTTCAAGAGACTCTGTAAAGGAAGGCAACTTTTTCAGCCCATGCAAATGTCAAGTCCAAAGTACACTGATCTAATGCGACAGCATATTTTTCTGTCAGGAACAAAAGTATATGCATTAGAGGGAATTATTTGCAAGTAACTACGTAAGCAAGTTTAAATGTCATCTGTAAAATAAGTGAGATACCAGTCTCTTCCAGCTGATATCTTGGTATCTAAAAAAAATAATGATGTGGACTAGATTGAAGGACTTGTTCTTCAGATATCTTTTTTCCCTTTTTTCAATTTGATAACAACTGTGCATAAGAATTACATGCATTTTTTATTTCCATTGAAAATTGAGACTAAAATAATTCAACATTTTAGCAGCTGTAAAAGCTTCACTGGGCCATTATATTGTTTATTAGGTAAAATTAAATAAAAAAATACTTTAAATGAATTACAAGCAGCAAATAGCAAATATGTTGTGCATGAGAAGAGCAGCTCCATCTGATGTGCACCAGCCACTATATGTAATACAGTCATTATTTGTCCTGTCCCTTTGAAAATCATTTTATTGGAATGTATCAGTTAAACTAAAACACATGACCCTCCTTCTTGTGACATGAAAGAAACCACTGAAAAGAAGTCTTTTTTTTTTTTTTTTTTCCCCTCCCCTCTACTCATGTGAACTTTCTGGGAAAAAAGTAGCTTCAAGGATTTTTATCAATGTCTGTGTAATGACAAGTGCATCACATGCATCCTGAACCATTAGTTGACTACATCTGAAAGAATGTGCTCAACATTTAGGAATTCACTTAATGAAAGGCTGGCCTATTAAAACTCTGCTAGCTTTGGAAGTTGATTGAGCCTTTCTTTTCAACTTCCTGCATCGCTGTAAATGATGCTACGCAGTGCCCTCATGTGATATATTCTAGACAACAAGTTTGCTTTGTAACACCAAAAAAAGTCCAAGTACCAGGTGATACATGTCTCGTCAGAGATGCAACTATGCAGTACAAGGGTCTTCACAAATCTCAGTGTGAAATCACAAATTTAAAAAGGAACAGCTCCAAAAATCATCTATTTATATTCTAGGAGGATAAAGGAACAATGCTTTTCTCATATATCCACATGACTCCTGAATCAGCAATTAAATAACAAATAGAAAAACAGTAAAAAACTAAGAGTCAGTGGATGACATTTCTTCTCTCAGACTACTGAAAACAACCAAGACCAGAATTACATCCCCTAACTACCAGGTTTTAATTTTTGGCTGAAAGATAAATTTGGTTTTTTTTGTTTTTTTTTTTTTAATGACTCAACACTCCTGACGTTTTAAGACCAGTGTGAAGGGTTCTGTGGGTGCATCAGGCTCTGCACTGGATAGGCATTGCTACCTTATGACACCTGTTGATTAATGCAAATGCCTGACATAGAGGAACACATAACAGGACAGCATTAAAGGGAGAAGTTAGCATGGGAGAACATATCAGAAAGGGAGCCTACTAACTGATGGAGTGCTCACCTGCATCCCAAACACAACTGCATTGTCGAGCTCATGGGATGAGCAAGACATGGTTTCTCACAAAGAAACAGGCTGCCATTATATGACCTCATTTTTTCTTCATGGCGAGTGTAAGCACCACTAAAGTGTGTCAAATGGGTGGCACCGGAGACTGGAATCACTAACAAAAGAAGTTTAATCTTGGTGGTTTGGAATTTGCAGACAGAGTGTCCATGAATGAGACTGGGACTGGGCCCCTTTTCCATGGCATAGGTAAAGCATAGGGAAAAACATGAAAGGGTTATTCCCCTTTCCAGGCTTGGAAAGAGAGTTGTGTCACATGAGCTTGGCACAGGGTCCCTCAACAAGATATCTGATGAATAGCTTATGAAATTACATTTATGAAATTAAATTTAATTTTAGAACAAAACTACAGACAGCATGCATTCCAGTTAATTTTTCTTCAGGCTCCAAGGATTGAGGATTTGAGATTTTTTGGTTTTCTTTTTTGTTTCCCAAACTGATTACCTACTTAACTCCTCAAATAATTACCCCTGGCGACTTTGATCTATAGTTACTAGTGAAATAACACCTCCTTCTAAGAGGGCAGGTTGCCAGCTTCCTTCAAATGAAAGGCTTGGGCTTATGAAGTCATTTCTTGATGATCTCACCAATTATCTTCTGTCTCTGATCTTCCCTTTTTGGGTAAGGTTATTGGGAAAGCTGAGTAAGGTAACTGTAGTTTCAGGATAAATTTATCCTCACCTATTGTATCTTGCCTTTAAGAGTGGATGAAGCAGAGACTTCATTACAGCCTATGGGGAAGAGTTGTATAATGACACACAGGAGGCCATGCAACCATAGGTATTTAACCCATCACACACAGGCAGATGAGAGCTTTTATACCAATGATCAGCAGATTTTCTTTCAAATTGTGTGTGAATTTTGTGTGGAGTAAGGTAACACTGATCCTGATTTGTTCTGCACCTCTCATTCAAAATAAGTCAAAAATTACCCATTGGCATCTATTCTAATATCACCAGAAGGAGGGCTTTTCCGAGATAAATTCCCTTAAACATACATAAGACCACTGAGAACAGATTTAAGACCTTATAGCATGCTCATAGCATTGTGCTTGTATTACCAGAGTCCAGCTGACAGCAGAATGCAGGAGTTGATTCTCATAAAATCCATTTGTCCTGACTTCTGCCCTGGCCAGATGTAAGCAAACACCCAGCCAACAGAAAAATAAGTGGCTACAAATATTGCACGCTGCCATAGTGGCTGGAATCAGACACTGGAGGGAGACACAGTTGCACACACTAACCCAAAGACACTCCTGCCCTTCCTTTCATGGGTATTGAGTGCATGCCCTAAGAATGAAACATTGAAACTGGAGTTGATCTGCTTCCATTCCTCATTCTCCACATCAGCAAGAAAGGAAAAAGAAAAAGAAAGCCTGGGCCAGTTAATGAATCATACAGCCCTATTCTTTGTTGTTGGGGGAGGAGAAGTGTGCATTTCTTGTATAAAGCCTGCAGAAATTCATCATCAATGGTGTGGAACTGTTTTTTGAATCAAGCTCTGAGAACTCATCGTGATTTGCATTCATGTAAACACCTACATTTTTTCGTTAACTGAACTGATTTAACTGCTAATTAAAACTAGTCAGTAAGCACAACGCAAAATTAATTAAACCATTTAGTCAGTAGATGCAAATGAGGCAAAGTTATGGCTTGGACACAATGAAAATAAGTACAAGTACTACTCATCATCTGGCAAAATAGTTCTTGAGGTAAATACTTTCCCCAGAGATGATGTAAAGCAATAAAAAAAAAATAAAAAATAAAAAGAAAATCACACTGCTGACTACATATGATCTTTTATTGATAAAATGTGCTGGAATCCAGCTTCTTCTCTTTGAAACAGTGACGAATTGGGCTCAGTGGATTTTAAAAATGCTCTCCCATACAAGAAATATTTCACAGTAAGGTCTGGATCCCAGCTCATTCTACACAGGCATGCAAAGTTGCTCCTGTCTGACACTGAGAAGTGTTTTGCCTCAACCCAGACCTTGTATTTTTGACAGCTATTTTTATAGCTTTACATTTTCTCAGGGGGGAAGTATCTGCTTGGTGAACTATGTTGTCTGATGTTAAGTGGAAGTAGTATTTTCTCAGAGAAAAGGCCAGAAGTGTGTGGCTCTGTCTGCAGTTCTGTCTCCTGTTTCCACAGGACCCATGTGCCTCACAATCCTGTTTGTACATACTCTGCTAAGACCCACATCCAGCACAGGGGCACATATAATTACTCATGTTGTATAAACTGTGAAATAAAATAGGTTAAAAACCATTAGATCCAAAGAATAAGAACCAAGATGCCCAAAGGTGTGGTCTATCAGCTGTTCACGTGTGGAACCCTGAACCCAGTGACAAGTCCATTCCTTGTGAGCCACTGGGCTCCCTACATGATGCTTGCCAGTACTCAGGAGAATTCCCTTAGGCAGGCTCAGATATCTGACAGGTGTCTACCCATGAGCAATTCGGAGCTAAGTGAGACACCTGCAACTAGACAGTGCAAACTGTTCTTCCACCTTTTCCCTTATTTCAGGTGTCCCAAAATGGCACTGAAAACAAAAATCCATGGAAGAGAAGGTGTCTCACTCAAGAGACTGTCCAGCAAGAAGTGCTGGGGACAGAGGTGGGAATTAAATCTCTCATCTTCCTCTAGCTTTCCGCAGCAGTGTCCCCTCTCCTCTGGCTTCTGTCCCACAGTATGAGTGCACCCACCTCACACCTCACTCTGTGCTTTCCTTTTCCTGACAAACAGTTGTCATTATGGAAGCTTTCTTCATTCACACAATTGTCAAAGCACTCATCCAGGATGCAGGAGACCTTGCTTCATTTCATCCCGCTACCCAAGGGGACAAGATCTTACACCCTTCTCCTGGGAGCCCAAGCCAGCAGCCTGATGGCAGTGCTGGTAAAGCAAAGGTATTCATCTCCCTCCTGGTGAGCACATGTTGCTCCACAGGAATATGCTTGAGGAGCCTTGGGCCAGAGACAACATTTCAGGGAACTGTCCAGGGAAGATCTGTTCTCAGTTGCTGAGGTGCTCACAGGACCACATCCTGTACCTGTTTCAGTCTCTTTCAGAGAGCTACTGGCTGGCCACTGGGGGGACTTCACTATTAAAATGCTAGTTCCTGACTTCCAGGTGGGGTTAGGTACGGGCTTGCCAGGAAGGCTGAGGCATTTGTATCAGTTACTGAAGTTTGATCTGTCAGCAACCTGAGACAGGATAAAGTAAAGCACCCATGGAGCTTAGAAGCTGTACAATCAGAGAGCTTGAACTTTGGTCACAGCTAAAGAAATGTGCTTGAGGCCACCAGTGAGGCAGACAACAGTCCTCAACTTCACTCACAACCCTCAGCTGTCACTCCAGCCTTCCCCAGTCTCTCCTGAATATCAAGACCCAGCTGAGTGCAGGAAAGGCTGCATGTGCTAGTAGGATACAAGGATACAGAAGTTGGGAAGGTCCCTGCTTGTCTGGATCCTCCCCAGGCAGACAATCAGCCTGGCAGCTGGGCATCCTGACCACCAGCACACAAGTGCCATGCAAAGCATCATCTGTTTTGCCAGCACAATGGTTCATTTTTCTGTCTGTGCTACCAAACTGTTTGAATCCCATTGGAAAAACTAAAAAAAACAATGACTTGCTTATTTTTAGCTAAGTAAAGAGGTCTGCTGGCCACACATCTGATTACTGGTTGGTTTACACTTAATAATAGTCTTCTGTTTGAGATGTTACCACATCCTTTCTCATTACCGTTACTGTTATGACACTGTAAGAAGTCTTTGTTTCCTTAACACTTTTTCAGCCACCTTTAGATGCATTTCTGACTTTAACTGCTTCCATTCTAATACAGAAAACACACATTAAGATGGGAAAAAAAAAACCCCAACACCAAAACTGCCAAAAAGCCCCCAAAAACAAATAAGAAAAAACCAAAAACCAAAATCCCCAATGAGAACACTCTCCTTTCCTCAGATATTCTAGAGGCAGGGGGGACAGGGAAAAATCAAGTCTCTATTATAATATTCCCCTCTTGCTTTATGACTTCTGCTAATGATAATACCCCACTCCCCAAGTGTTGCAGTCAGGGTGATGCTTATTGTGCTCCATCTCTGCTACTGTCATGTGGACCATTATGAGCTGTGGGATACACAAAAACATGTGGAGCCCCTGCTACAACCCCAACCCTTACACGAGACACCTGTTACGGCTGTTGTGCACCAGGCTGGCTGACTGTTAGCTCTGAGGCAAACCTAATATAGTTACACTGTCAAAGGTATGGTACTTATCTGCATACTGCAAAGATGGAACTAATGCAAGCCAAAATAATTTTTCTTTTCTTTCTATAAGTACCATTACTAATATATTTCACATGGTTAAAAACGCATTATATCTAGGGCTCCTTCTTTAAATGTGTGTGCATGAATTTAGCTTGGATACTGTTAAATATAATTTCAAGCAGCAGAAACAAAATAGCATTTTGCAAAAAAGCATTTAAGCAGAAACAAATGCATTACAGTTAAAGTTTCATGAACACTGATAAGATTGCCTGGTAAAGCAGCTTAGTAAAAACAAAACAGAAACAAAGAACCATATACCTCAGTTAGGGCCACGGAAAGCAACTTCAGCTTGCAAAATCCACGCTGTAGGGAATACTCAACCAAGAACTGTCCCTTTTGAGCAAAGGCGGCCTCAAGGCAGGTTTTTACTGAGCAGGTCTTTGAGCTACACAGGTGAAAGGAGTTGGGCTAGGGGTGCTGAGGTGCAGCTGGTGTCTCAGCTGGGGCACAGTACACTGCTCTGCAGAGTCACTTAGAGAGCAAGTGCTGAAGAATCCAGCACAAGCATGAACAGCTAGCTCTTTGCTTGGACTGCTTTCTTCCAGCCCTGCTACAACAGCAAAACATGTCTAAAGCAGCAGGCTGCTGCAGCTTGCATAGAAGCTGTCTATTTAGCCTGTTTTCCCAGTCTCTGTAAACTCAGAGTGCTGCTACCACCACTGAGGGCAGCCAGGATACATGGGATGTCTAGGACACCAAGACCAACATCCCACTAGGAACCGTGATTTTCTTTACTCTTCCCAACCTGTCCCACATCCCATAGGCTGATATAGAAGCAGCAAGCTTGGTTCACTAGGATTTTCCATCTGGGCTCTTCTACATTCCCTTTCCCATCCCCGTTGCCTTCTGCTCAGTTTTGCCGATGCAGCTGAGCTGGGTCCAGGAAACTGAAGGTATTTGCTAAATGTGGCTGTTCTAGAGTTCAAGTTAGCCCAGCACATCACTGTACTGTACAGATACATGCCCTGAGTTAGTCATCTCATTTCCCACCCAGCACAGGCTTGTGTCAGCTACCTGAGCGACTGCCTTTTTACCAACTCAGAATATGTATTATTTAGTCTGAAAGTGCTTTGGAGCAAGGATTGTCCTGTCAAATACCTGCATAGTGACCTGTTGAATAGAGACCAACTTTTGGTCAGTGCCTCAAGGTAGTCCTGTAATAACCCAAATGATTTTCATAATAGAATAAATATAATGTCTCACATCAAATGTTTAATGATATTGTTCAAGGGATCCTGCGGGTGTTTCTAAAATATTTTCTTATCATATTAAAAAATATAAGATTTGAGTATAATTTCATTACATTTTACAGTATTTTAGATGACCAAGAGGCTTTTTGCTTTTTGTTTCATCCACTTATTATCTTATAGCTATTGCAGGAGGAACAAAGAGAGAAATAGAAACCATACTTACAATTATAAGAATCTACGTTTTGTCACAAACAACCCTCCAGCTCCCTTTGCCAGAATAGTATTTCTTGGATTGCAAAATCAAGCATTCAAACATATGGAATTTCAGATTTTATCTGCAGATCTAATTCAGCCACACTGTGTGTGTTACAACAGCATCTGAGTAATTAAAGTCTATTATTATCAAGTGAATTTCACCTTATCCAGAGCAGACTGGATGGTGCACACTTAATGAGTGACTTTGCAACAACTCTCTCTCCTTATTACTCAGTGTGAGGTCCCCAGCTCTACAGCTGGCACCCTCTCTAGATCTTAAAACATTATTTTCACAATCTTTTCTGTGCCTTCACCGTTATTGTACCCCTGTACCTTATGGGTATCTATGTTGCCCTTTTTGTGTGTTTTCCACAATATCCTTCTGATACAGCAATTGATTATCTCTGTTTTACAAATGAGAAGGTGTAACACTGAAAGATTGAGATCTTATGTGAAACCTCATTCTGGGTACCTGGTCTGTGGTGCCACTCGTTTTCATAGATCTTTTCAAGTGCAGAGCACAACCATTTACATCTCTAAGCATGACATGTTCTCCTGACCTTGTTCTAACCTCTGATCTTAGACAAAAGAAGCAAGATACCACAATCAGATGCCATCACTGAAAATAAATTGCATGAGAATCTGATGGTAAGGGCAGAAGGGGAGTCCTACTGATCTGGGCAAGGCTGAAGTGCCTTTGCTATGAAAGTAATGTCTTTCACATGCAAACCCCTGCCCTGTGCGTCTACATCTTTCAGATCTAGCAGACAAAAAAATCAAGCAAAGGTCCCTCAGACAACTGTCTCCTTCATTACAAAACCTTGGTTCAGGTCCAGAGTAGCCTGAATAATAAGGAGCCGAACAGCCCCACCTATAATTATGAAGTGAGCTTCCAAATACAGTATCAAACACAGAGGATTAAGGAATGTTAACTGCGGCATGTAAAACAAACTCAAGTTAGAATACTGACAGATTTATTTGTTACAGTTGAGAAACCAAACAGCGTTCACTAAATTTAGTGCAGGATAGTAGCAAACAGAAAGACTGCTACAGAGCACACATCAAGCCTCACTGTGTGAGGTTTCCTTGTTGGCCATCTTCTGTGGAGAACAGCAGATCTGTGTCAGAGAAAGCAGGCACAGAATGTCACCAGTTTTCTCACTGTATGTAGAAGTAAAACATTCGTGGCAAAAAACATTTAGTATGTAGTTTGCAGCAAAACCACAACATGTGTTTTTCCTATAGTATGTCTCTACATTTACCTATTTCTTAGACAGCAGAGCATCTCAATTGATAGCTGGTACAGAGTCCCTGTGCTGTCAGAGGTGCCTGGAGCCACAGCAAGGCAGGGGCAAGAAGGATCCCCAGAAGGGTGCTAAATACGACTGGGCTGTGCCACCCAGGTCTGTGGTGGAAGTCTGTCTTCACTATGAGTATGATTAACTACACCAGCAACTTTTAATTACCTGCAGGTGTGGTGGGAGTGTGTGTGGAAGTTGCTATCTTGTAGAATAAATCATCCTCTCCCTTCCTTTTTTCCTTTATGCAACAGAGGACGCCAAGTCTGCCTATTGACAACAACAGGGCCAGGATTTCCTAAGCTTGCTATTGGGGGTCCAGTCCTGAAAATATTGGAAAACTTTGGCACTACTTTGAATAGAGGTCTTCCAGCTGGAAACATTCAATTTTTGATAAAGGCTCTGTGTGTGTTGTCTCAATGAAGCTGATGTAAGATGAGACCCATCACTGAAAGCAGCAATGGTTTTCTTCTTCTCCCTGTTCAAAACCATAGTTTTGTTTAGTCTGATGCCATCAGGCTTTTTGAAAAGAGTCTAACCTCCTAATGGAGTCAGTGAAAGGGGAGAAATGCAAAATGCTCTAGGAATGACTAGGTAACTCTTAAAAAAAAAAACAAACTAAAAAAAATTAAACCTGCACAATATTCTCATTTTTAAATACTTTAAATCATGGATCTCTTGTAGCCGTTGGTACTGAAAGACTATCTGAGAAGGAACTGAGGTCAATACCTCAGCTTTCTCACATGCAGACTTTTTTTTTTTTTTAAATCAGGATTGCTCCAAGATTCATATGTGTATGTGTGCATTTCTCATTGCTGAAAGTTTGAGCAGCTAATCGTTATAAACATGTTGCTAGCTTGCACATTAGCAAGGTACCTTGAGTTCAATCTTTTTAACATTATTCTAGCACTATTAAATTCTGTTTTGTACACAAAGTTTCTCTTTGTCAGAAAAGGGTTTATTCTACAAGCATTGAAATTAACTATACGATTTCTCAAGGCTATTTCCACTAAAACCACAGCTCTGCCCCTTAACTTTTACAACCTCTACCATCAACATGTGTGCTTAACTCTATTAAGGAATACTTTTGTGCCCATCTTCAGCATACTTTTTCATTCTTTTTTTCCATAATTTCACTCAGCTTTATCAGCTAAGTAGAAAATGCATGTGGACTGTCCTGTGTGTAAACTGCCCATCTATGTCCTTGTCTCCTGGCTGGCCTCCAGTCTCTGTTTCTCTGCTGCCGGGTCACTCAAATGCTTTGGGAAAGGGCTAAACTTTATGCCATGGCTTTTTCTGGATAGAGGAGTTGACAGGGTTTTCCTTTGCTACCCAGCCTGAGTTTTCATAAGGCATCTGCTCCTCTCTGCAGTTTGGCTGATGTCCTGATGCTCAGATTCAAAAGTTTCTAGAAGTGGAGTGACTGCTGGACATGGAGGACTTGCAAGTCTTACAGGAACTCAGCCACAAACACACTCTGCCAGGAATGCTGTGTGTTGATGAAAAGTTTTATGAATAAGAACTCACACATGTCTGAATCTGAAAGAAATATGTATACAGTATACAGAAACAACATATGCAATTACTTAAGTATATACCGAGAGAATTTTATATACCATTTAGGGCACACCATAATGGTATTTAAAAAGAAAATCCTTTTAGTTTCCGTCACACTAAAAATTTGCCATCTGTTGTATGGAAGTTGTTTTTCCCTTTTGTTGTAATTAACTTTTCATTGAATTAATTACTCCAGGTGAGCTGGAAGCGGCTGTTCCACCTCACCTGGTGTGGCTGAGTGTACCCACGCCCAGTCTTGCCATTCACCATTCAGATGCAAATCGTCCTGCTCCCCACACGAAATCCTTGGCACACACCCAAAAAGCCTGCTAGCAACAAAAAACAATAACATGGCAGGCAGCTGCTGCTGCACAGAAGGAAAAAAAAAGTTTAGAAAAAAGGACCTATATTCCATGCTTGGTCATTTAAAAATGTGTATTCTACTGAATAAAGCAGGTGAGAAAATACTCAAGATAAACACAGAGTGAATTTTAAATAGCTTGCACATGGCACTAACAGGTCACCGACCCCTTTACTCCATGACAATGAATATTTTGGATGACTTGACACATTATGCATACATACATGTGTATACATGTATACACACAAGAAAACAGTGAAGGAAACCTGTCAAGAAATTAGAATAAATCAGTGAGCAGAACTGGACTATGAAGGAGTTATGTTAATTGCAGTAACATTGTAATCAAACATCCAAAAAAGGTAGAAGTCCTCATTTGAAGATCTTCTGTCTGAAGATGAGGAATTAATTCCACGCACATTTATAAGTCAAGGACACAGAAGAAATAAATGAAACCTTCTTAAAGTAAAATTACATATTGCATACACTATTATCTCCCTATGAGACAACAAAAAAGAATATTCTGTTGTTAAGTTTTATTTATTTTAACTGTTCATTCAATGTTCCAATGATGAAGAACAATAAAATAGAATATATAATATTGTGGCAGAGCAGTATATTATAGACCGATGAATACTACATCATGCAGCACAATCCACATATTTTCAGAATATACTGAGACAGTGTGGCAACTTTTTGCAGCAGAGGGTCTCCACCTTGCAATGGTCCCCATGCACATGCAAAGCCCACTACAGCAATATGGCCTTTATTACCCTCAAGACAGCACATCCTGCACTTTTTGGGGTTTTTTGTGCAAGATCCACCAAGTCAGTTTTTCCATGTGTTTTTCCTTTTTCTTGCTTTGATCTATTTCCCCTCTTCATCTTTAAAACCTGTTCAAAGCCTAGGTTAAAGCTCACCTTGCTGAGAGACACATGCAGGGATGAGGTTCCTATTATCTGAGTTGTTCATAGCCAACAGAAGAAGCAACAAAATAGGATCATGCAGAACAGGCATACATGTCATCGCTGTTAGTAAAGTAATTACAGGTTTGGCACTAGTACAGGCTTTCTGCTTGCCAAAACACTGGGTGGAAGTTTAAGAAACAAATGATTATCCTTATTCAGGGTAAAGCTGGTTGATCAATCCGATATCAATTCCCCTGACAGAGCAGCACAAGATTGTGGCTGATTTCCCAGAGAGCACTTGGGATGTCTTCACTTAGCTGAAACCCACTTCTTAGGGCATCTATCCTGAAATCTTATGATCCTTGGAGGCAATGAGCTCCACTGACTTGCTAGAAATAGTAATTCCATAATAAGATTCTTTTCTGGTCTGAATGTAACATTAAAAAATATGCAAAAATGCAGTCAGGAGTAATTCTAATTCAAACAACCAACTTAATAATATTAAGTTTGCCAACCACATTAACTTTTATACTTTTCTTACTACTGGTTGTGGAGCTCACATTTTGATAATGATTGCCTGTCACTACTTGCTGGTCTGAGTTTGCGTAATTATGTCTCAGCTAAAATGGGGTTATGGGCTGAAATGATCTAAAGTGAGAAACAATGACCAAATCTATCACAGAAAATGTAGGGAAGAGTTCTCAGAGCTGGGTCATGGAACAGCACTATTGCAATACACTGTTGATGGGACTCAAGCCAATGTCTCTGCATGAAGGTGTGACACACAGTGTGGACATAACAGCCGAGGGCAAGTTTAATCCCAACACTTCTGCACCACATCATTGCACAGCACAGACATGCCAAAGGGGCCAGTTGGCACAGGCACTTACCTGGCTGAGAAGCCCTCAGTGGCAGTGTAAGGGAAAATGATAACACAGGGGACAGAGGCCCCCATCATGAGCACAATCAAACATCTCATGAAAGCTCTTACATGCCCCTTATTTGTCCTTTGTGGCCCAAGCTATCTGTATCAGTTATCCATCACTTTGCATATTTTAAGAAGATTCATCCTCTAAACCAGGTGACCAAACAACCACTCAGATGGAGAATAGGATCAACAAGTCTACAGATCTGGTTGAAGTGAGCTCTCAGGAGCTGCAATGAATAGTTTTCCTGGGGGGCTCAGCTTCATGCCCAGCCCAGCATCATCATATGAGGGAAATTGTAACCCTGCTGTAAATTTGTCATGTCTTTCTTATATACCACATCAGGAGATTTCTCATCCCTCAAGCACATGTCTTGTGATCCTAGCCACAGAAATGCCATCTATTGGATTGGGAAAGTAGGCAACCCTGGACTAAATCTTTCTTTGTTTTGTATAGAAACTAATACATGAAAGATAAACTATAATTTTTATCATATTTAAAAACTACTTAAAGATCATATTCACATGCTATTAAACATGCTATTAATTTTGATAAGGAAATTTCACCCTTATTACACAAATGTGTGAATGGACAGCTAAAGTATTCATCACATCAAAAATTAGTCATATGTATTTCCATGTAAAAGTTTTGTATAACTATTTAAATGGCTTTGCAAATCTATGTCTTTATATATGCATTCTATAATATATATACTCATATATACATTATATCTATCTCTATAGACAGTCTCTATATTTATTTTAAAAAGTATTAATATATATCTGACCTATCTGTTTTTTTCCTAGGTCTTTCTAGGTCTTACCATACTCAAATGTGATTTAAAGTACTTTGACTTGTCATTTCCTTGTAAGACAAAGTTGAACATAAATATGATTTTTTTTCTCATCCTTATATAAAAAAAATATTTGTTGTGAATTTGGCTCTGTGAAGGAAACAGTAAGGTCTTTAGTGACTTTAAGAGACAGAATTTTTCCAGCTGTCTATTAACACTAGCAGATTACATTTGCAGTTGCCATAAGTAGAATAGAATCATAGAATGGTTTGTGTTGGAAGGAAGCTTGGGCAAGGACATCTTCCACTGGATCAGGTTGCCCAGGGCCCCATCCAACCTGGCCTTGAACACTTCCAGGGATCAGGCATCCACAGCTTCTCTGGGCAACCTCTTCCAGTGCCTCACCACCCTCACAGTAAAGAATGTCTTCCTAATATCTTATCTAAACCCTCCCTCTTGCAGTTTAAAGCCATTCCCCTTTGTCCTTTCAATACTGCCCTTATAAAAAGTCCCCCAGGGACTTAGGCTGAACTCCATCAACTTCACCAGAAGTGAGGAGGCCCAGTCTTGAGGCTCCTATTTGAGGAAGAGTACTGGATACACCAAATAATAATACCATAATGCATTCAGTGTCAAACACCACTGACAGAGCACAAATGCAGGAGCAGCTAAACAGAAGATTTCAGCCAGATTCAGTGAAGATTTTCACATGTGCTACAGAAGCTACTGGATGACACCCACACACTCCTGATTGCAGTGAACATTTTGAGCCCAATTTGAATTCAGAAAACACTGTCTCGGGCAAGGGACCCTTACTCCCTACCCCAGCCAGTTTCCACTACTCACAGAGTAAAAACTTACAGAGCTGAGTCCCTTGTCTTGCTACCATTTTCAACCTACCAAAGTACAAGGTTGTTTGATAAGGTTTAGATCACTCATAAATTATATTACGATTATAAATCTAAGGCATGTGTGCTGTAAGGATAACTGAAAGGTGATTTCTCTTTTTAAGAGGAAATTGCACAAAATGTAAAGATATATTGCTCTTTTAAAATCCTCCTTTTCAGAAGCTTGTGCTAATTTTGGCTGCTGACTAAAAAGCAGAGAGGAGAGAGGGCCAGAGCTATGACAAGAAAAACTGCACTTCTGAATGAGCATTATTCATTTTCAGTTATTAGAAAATTATATAGAGCTTACAGCCTTCTTCATTCACATAGAGGGCTCTCAATGTGAAGTGTGTTTACATAATATTTTCCCAGAGAAACATTTCAATAAAACCCAAAACACAGCAATGATCTGGTAAGTAAATAAAATTATTTACTCTAACTGCGCATGCATGGTATTATTATTGTGACAAAATCCACTGATCCCTGGAAACCCACTGGAGATGATTTCCGATATGCAGGGTTTATGGGAGTAGATGCAGGCATATCCCAGAAGGTTGCTAAGGAACTAGCAGATACATGCATTTTGTGCAGATCTGACATGTAAAATATATCCCCGTTTCTTGGATTAGGCAAACTGAGAAAGCTATGCGAAACGAGATATTCACATCAAATTCTCCTTATTTCCCTTAATCAAGAAACCCCTGAGAACTATAACTATGAATAATTCAACCTTTCACTAACATTTGGTGCAATTAATAACAGTACTTTAAAGCTGCTAGCTTTGTTTATCTTTTTGTGCATAATTAAAGGGTGTTGATATTTAAGTTTTCAGCCAAGCAGCAAACCAGCCTTGGTTCTGCTGGCAGAGGCTGCTCCTGGCTTAACTACAATACAATAACCTGGTATTGCCCCATCCCAACACACCCGGGCTAGTTAGATTTCTTCTCTGCCACCACTCCTGTTCATACTTAATTGTGCTGGATTTCTGTGCTCTGTCTGGATCAGTAGCTCACTGCTTCTTCCTCCCCTTTACTTTGCCTTATATATTTGCAGTTTGGAGCCATGGTCAGAACTTGCCTGGTTTTCTCAGGGGTACCAGTCACCGAAGGCATGGTTTTCTCAAAGCGATTTTCTGGTTTGTGCCTTCAAACAATTTCAAATGTAAATGCAAAGTAAATAAATCTGAAAAACAGACAGCTACCAGTGCATTAGATTTTCTGCTCCCGTGATTAAATGGATCCCTGGCTCTGAAGGCATAAAAGAAGTCCAGAAGGATTCCCTTTTTAAAAAATACGCTCCAAATTTCTGTGGTGGCACTACGTGCTTTGTCATTTCAGTTTTCTTTTGTCTCATCAGAGAATTCCTCTAGCAGATTACTTTATTACTTTTGCTGAAAAGAAACTCTCCAACAAGGTCTCTTACTAGAGATTTCACATAATTTTCCACTTTTCCCAGTGTTTTTATTAATTAAAAAAAAAAAAAAAAAGTGATTTAATTTCCAGCGCTCTATGGTAATTGGGAAAGTTTTTAAATTAGGAACCAAAAGCAATGTATGAGTGATTGTATTTCTCCTTTAGGTCAGAACTTAAACTGCTGAACGCCAGATTTAATAAAAACTTTCCTTTTACATTTTCTATAACTTAACTGGCTTTTGACCACAGGGCCCTATACATATTTTGAAGTGGCACACACAGCTATATTAGCATCACCATTTAAGTCCCATCTGCATATATGAAAGCTATTATCTTTTGCAATTTTTCAGACTTTTACACCAGCTGAACAAAGATAAAAGTCAAAATACAGCTGTTTTCATCAAATTAAACAAACAGTTGAACTGCAACCACCACCCCACAACCTCAAAACAACCTTGCTCCCAGAACTAGAGTTAGACCTGACTTCCTAGGTTTAGTCCCAGTCAGCTGGCTCTTCTGGGATTCAAACTTCACTCTGGGGTAAACTGGTTAACTGCATTCAGTAATTCCTCATTTTCTTGTGAGGGTGTGCTTTGTAGAAGAAGAGCAGTCACAGGTGGTAGGGACATCCAGTTAGGAATAACAGCACACAGTTACATGTATTGACACTCACAGTTTGGTTCCCAACTTCTCTTGTTTTTTGGTGATCACATAGTCCATGTTCCTGGAGCCCTTTAAAGTGTTTTTAGAGATGTGTGGACCACTGAGCAGTCTCTGCCAATCTGAGATAGACTTCCTCATTAATAAGCTGCAGAAGGGCTTATTTTTCTGCAGATCCAGTCTAGATTTTTGCTTCAAAAGCTCACTGAACAGAGAAATAAATGATTTTGTTTTCATTCACTATGTTCATACCTTGACATAAGCTTGGAAAGAGAAGTCTATGTTGTGCTATTTTCATCCATAGTTTGGTGCTTTGAAAGGGTCTGAATACCTGTAAAACCAACTGAGCCCACCTGGAGCTTTGGGAACAGAAAATCAAAGTAAATCTTTTCAAACATGACAAAGTCATGTAGAATCCAAAGTCTTAGTTACAAAATGCCACAGGACCAGAAATTTAGAAAAAACAAAAACAAAAACAATATGGGGATTGAAACACCTTGACAATTCTGAGCCCTTTGAAGGGCTAGGGTGGTGGGCTTCATAGGGTGCCCTGGTTTCTAAATCTGAGTAACATTTGAAATAGGTTTCAGTTCTAGAGGTCACTTAACTATCTCAGAATACTTTTCTCCCGGATACTAAATATGTGATTAAAGAGTCAGCTGCCTGTAAGGCTATTGGCTTGTTTCCCTAACCCAGGAAGGACTAACATCCTGCCAAAATCTTTTTCAGGCTCTTCCCTCAGGCTCACTTTATTAATTCAGGGGAAAAAAAAAAAAAAAAAAAACCAAGAAGAAAAGAAAAAGGAACCATCTCCCACAAAACATGAGCTTCAGGGGCCATTTTCCCATGCTGCAGCTCTCCTTGCTCTGAAGCCAACATCTCTCTGTTAGTTCCCCATCTTAATGAGCTTTCTCAGCTCTTGGTAAGCACTGTCTGACCTAAATGAGTCAGGGAATGGGCAGAAGTTTCCAACTCCTGGGGCCCTTGACCCTTAACGTGGCTGCCTCTCCTGCTGTCATGCCTGACCTCAAACTCCAGGACTAGCATTACGCTCTTTAGGAAATTAGCACAGTAGACATATAGTTAAGTACCTATTTGGATATCCGAATTCCAGCTTCTGTTTTTGAAAACTTGCCTGCTGTTCCCTCTGCTGAAAGGCAGGATGTGGTTATTGCTGGCATTAAATGCTGTTCTGCATCCTTAACTTCTCATGGAAGAGAAAAAGGGAGCGAGGTACTACACAGAGGGTGCTCGTATGAGGCTGTTTCGTTGCTTAGCACTAGGTACCTAGAGCTGTTTTGGTACCAACACATAGAAACTTGTTGCTGCTTCTGTTGTAGCATTTCTGCTAACACTCCCTAAATTGAATAATTGGCCAGTTTACTCAAAACATGGCCTTAGTGTCTAGAGGGCAGGTAGAACAGAGACCACGTTATTACAGCAAGCCACAGTCCAGCACTCTGTCATTTAAATGTCATGAAGCACAAAGATGAATGTTGCATAAATATCAGTGTGGGCAGAACAGAGGTCCCATTCTATAGATGGCCAATAGTGCACACGGTTTGAAGGGAAATTCTCTAACTCACTAAGATGTATGGAGGGAAAAGCAGAAAGAAGGCAAACTTTGCCCTCTCAAACACTGCCAGTGCTCACCCAAGTAGGTGACAAGCCCACCAGAATCAGCCTTCAAAGCACCACCCTTTCCCCATTGCAGATTCACAGCTACATTCTACTTTGGGATGATGAAATCTCCTCCTGTAGGTCTATTTTCCACAGTCAGTATGTTCATACATTTAAATACCAAATATTTATCTCTCAATACCTATCATGCCTTAATAGCATGGCCAGTCACTTGCTTTTTCTTTATGTTTTGCAAGGATATTGTCACCTACAGTCCCAAGACCAGAGAATGTCTTTAACTGGTCACAGTCTATATTAAAAGAGCAGTTAGCAAGCAGTAGAGCTCACTGTAATTGCACAAGAAGGATCATGCAATAAAGTATTTCATGTTAAATAAATCTCAATGTCTTTTAATGTTGGAGAAGATTTTTTTTTCATTTGTTTTTGTTTCAGTCTGGTTTAGCCATCATTGAAGTAAATGGGAGGGCAAATTTTAATAAAATTCAAAGCAGGTATTTTTTAATTAAGGCACAGGAGCACAGAAAATGTATCCTATGTAGGCAGTAGCTTTTAGCTAGAACAGCTGGAAAGGTCTGATCAGATTCTAGTTCTCCCAATGGGATGAATAGGCAAGGAAGGCAAAAAGACAAGCTACAGGGGGGAAAAAGGATTTATTTTTAAAGGTATTGCTCTATTTCCTTCCTACATGCATCTCCACAAGGGCAACGAAAGCAAATGGCTAATCTATGCTCCTTGCTTGTACCACAAGTCTGAGTTTTTTGTGTCACCTGACAAGTGCTACTCTCACTTAATCATTTCTAGAGTGCATTAGGTGAAAATGGCACTTTCACAAACTGTTTGAAAAGACAGACTCCACCTGTCCCAAACGTTCTATAATCCAGGGACAAATCTTTACAAATCCTGTGGCTCTGCAGGTCACATTTATGCCACAAGGGCTCAGGAGCTCTCAGGAGTCAGCATTATTTCAGCTGGATCATCCTCTGAATCAAGTCAATGGGAATTTTGCCAATGACTTCATTAGTTGAAGGTGCAAGCTGTAATTCAGAGGACTAGGGTGTCAGAGCCAGCAGATCAAGCTTAGAAGGGAGACAGTAACTCATGAAAAGTGAAAAACTAGCAGTATGCATAACTCTTCAGTTTGGGGTAGGGCTTCAGCAGTTTGGGGGAGACAATAACCGGGATGCAACGTGGGGAGGGAAGATTGTAGGAACAAATCCATCTTATGCTACATCCTTGACTATCTTCTTTGACTTCAGTGGGAGTTACTGGCAGGAGTAAGGTGAGGATTTAGAGGTGCATGTTCCTACACAGTACAATGCATGAACTGTAGACATTTACAAGCATTTCAGGACTAACACCCAGCCTGTTAAACCCAGGAAACTAGCCACTTGGGATTAACCCTGCAGTATGATATTCATTATTCACCAGCACAGCAATCCAACAGAGACTAACTATGAAGTCTGATATTCATTAAACTGTAGTACAGCATCTCTGAGGTGGCCTGTGGTGCAGCCCTGCGTGTGTGTGCTTATGTACATGTACTACAAAAAATGATGGCAAGAGGGAGGGACGTATATTTTAGAAAGGACACAAATTCAGCACAAGCGGAGGCTGGCCTTGCAGGGATCTCTAGTAAAGATGCCAAGTAACGTTTGGCTTCCAGGTCAGACAATTTTTTTTTTTAAATCCTAAATCTACTCATGCAAAGACACAGCTTATAGCTTGCAGATGGCTCATTCTGCTGATCTGCCAGTATTCGCACTCAGAGTGTGGAATTATATCACATGAGCAAGGGGATTGCTGTCTTTTTTCATGGCTTTGTTATTGCAGGCAAAAAAATACAGCTAACCAGAAAATAAGAAAAAGGAGGCTATTTTTGGAGAGATTTTTAGATTTAATTTAAAAAGACAAGGCAAACATAAGCTTCCAGTCAAACACTATTTCTTACTCATATGTTTATCAAGGCAGCCAGAAACTGAGGATGGAGTATATCTTTTAAATAAAGGATGCACTGGCATTATCAGGCAAAAGTTTTTTTCTCTCACTAGGGCATTTACTTGTTTTCCTTATTTTGAAAAATTCCTTTAACAACGATAATAATTAATAATAATTGCTAATGTTATAAATGCTAAGAGCCTCAAATAACACCAAACAACCAAATTAGTATGAACACAAATTCAACTCCTGGAAATGAGGAACACAGTCTATTTACATGCTATTGTAATCAATTTTAAAATCTCAGTAGAGTTGTATCTTTGTAAAACAGGAGTGATTGTATTTATTTATTGAACTTATCTAGGGGTTGTACCAATATAGCACAGAAGGCTGACCTGTGAAATCTGTAGTCTGTAAAAGAAAATGTAAGAAATCCATTGATGTAATTTGAGCTAAAGAAAAATGCTAATATTTTGTCATTTGGAAAATTATTTGGGTTGATAAAAGCTATTTACACATTTGTGATGAAGTAGTGAGATGGTTTAATCTGAATATACATTTTCTAAAAGGGAAAGGGCCAAATGTTTTGCAAGAATTGCAAGACAACAGAAATTTGGAGAGGACAGAAGTCTCAGAGGGTGTTTCAATGCATATAAATATCTGAAGGGAGGTTTTGTAAAGAAGAAGGAGCCAGGCTTTTCCCAGTAGTGCCCAGTGACAGGATCAGAGGCAACAGCATAAACTGAGACACAGGAGATTCCCTCTGAACATCAAGAAACACTTTTTTTTTGCTGTGAGGATGAGTGAGCACTGGCACAGGCTGCCCAAAGAGGTTGAGGAGTATCCATTCTTGGAGACATTCAAAAGCCATTTAGAAAAGATCCTGGGCAGCTTGTTCTAAAGGACTTTGTTTAAGCTGAGGAGCTGGACCAGATGACATTAGAGGTCCCTTCCAACCCCAACTAGTCTGTGATTCTATGATTCATCATTTCAAAGGTGTCATTTAACTAAAATGAGTTCTTTTCTGTTTGGGTGAGGAAAGTGAAATGGTTTTTTCCTTCCCTAATTATTTTACCCTCTTTCTTCCATTCATCCAACAAACTGAAAATGCAAATTGCCTCTTCTCTCACCATCATTATAACCTGGTGTAATTCTTGTTCAGTTTTTCATTCCAAAAATTCCCTAAAATAATTGGCATGAGCAAACCCCCTGTTAGATCTATTCTCTTCTGCCTATACTTCCATGTCTTTGGCCTTGAGTATATACTGAAATAAATTAACTGAGCTTGTATGGTCAGCTTGAATATGCACAAACTTTGCAGCACAAAGTAGTCCAAAATGAACAAAAAGAACCAGTGACCCTGTTCCTTGCACCATATAATCCTCAGGTTCATTAGGAGTTATTAGACAGGGATCTTTGCATGTAATGACATAAGAAAAATAAGGTGTTATCTTGACTAATTAAGACTGGAGTTTATTTAGACAACTGCAGGGTTTTGCCACACTATATGTGAGGAGTAAGGACTGGTTGAACAAACTCTACAAAGAGGTTGCAGGATAGTTAGATTTGCAGGTGTTTGATTCCAGATGATGAGAAGTGTAGAAGAGGACAACAGACTAGTGGCATTCACTTTTTGCTTGTGCTGTCACAATTCTTAAGAGAGCCAGTATTAGACTGAGATCTCCACAGCAATCAGCATCACACAAAGATTAATATGATTATTAGAGGTGCAAGAGATTATAACTGCAATATAAAGAAAGTTTTTAATGGTTAACAAATGAATATCTAGGGAGTAAAAGGAAACACAGAGAAAATATTGATGAGAAGAATAAGCAGTGGACAATAGACATAAGTTGGTGAGATTTGGAGAAATGTAGGAAGGCAAGGGGAATTTTAAAGAAGGCTTTGAAATGTAGGCAATGGAGTAGCCCTGAATGTTTCGTTTGAATTTCTCCTACAAATGAAGGCCAGAATAAAATTGCTTGAAAATTAGCTTAAAAGCAGGGAAACAAGCTAAGAAACCTTGAAAGTGAACATACCTGTCCAAGCAATGCCAATAGAAGGGGTGCCATGGCTTAATTAAAGAGATAGAAAATTGGTATTTGCAGCATTATCTGAAATGTTGTAATAGTATAGGAGTGTATTTGTCTAGAAAAACCAAAAAAAGAGAGAAAAAGCACTGAACCACCACATGATGAAATCCCAGACAACAGTTAACAGCTTTGCAAATAAAGAATAAGCACAGGATTTTGAGTGGTTACACTGAAAAAATCAGCAAACTTACAACCTGGAGAAGGTCCTTGCAGAGAAAGAATCAAGTGAAAGAAAACAACCATGTTGTGAATCTGCTTAAGAAAAAGAAAGGAATTATACAGAATATTCAGCTAAGAGAAAAAGAAGGGAATGAGATTTCAAGGTGTGTGTACCCAGAGAAGAAGAAGAGATAGTAGGGAATGGAGAACAGCAGATAGAAGGGAAATAGAGCAACTAGGAATCCATGCAGGTAGTAAACACACTATATTAAAGCAAGTTAAATACAGAGAATATGTTTCTCACAGTACTTTTTTCAAAAAGCTGTTTCTTCTGTTATTATAACATTGCTGAGATCTTGAATGGTGAGAAGGTGCCAACGCACCTATTAAAATTGTGTCTAGTCTATGAAGATATAATACAGATTCTGCTTTGAAAGAATAAAATTAGACTATGTGATAAGGACAAACTACTTGGAGAGCATCCCTTGATGTTCAGGAAAGACAGCAGCAACAACAGTCCAATCATTTTCAAATCCCATTAAAAAAATTCAGTGTACACTTTAAGAGAGTACTGGGTCTCCTTTTCCCCCTATTTTTATCTATGCCAGGTTATTACCAATCCCTAAAGAGGATAATAGTTTCTAGAGCACTCCTTTGGGAGAGTTCAACTAGGTGTGGCCTAATTGTGAGATGTGCCGACACATGAAATCTTCTGCAGGGCAAGGAACAGAGATTATGTTTGCATTTAAATCATTCCGTGGTAGGCAAAACAGCAGGATTTGTAACCTGTAATGGCTGCAGCACCCTTCCAATTAGGGTTTAAGTGACAAAGTCAAGTCAGGATATGCAGAATGAGGAAAATGCATCAAATAATCCATGTGGAAAATCATGTCCAAACACCCTCAACTCTAGTTACGAACTCTTGAGAAGCATGATGAGAGGCTGGGGGACTAACAGGGTTATGGAAAACAATAAATAATGGCAGTGAAGCAGTTTACTCTAGAGTCAGATTTCTGATCTGTAACTCTTGTCCTTGATTCACTACTCTCTTTGCCCATCTGTAAAAGAGGAATAGTGTCATTTTACAGGGTGTGGGTTGTGAACCTTAATTTGTTAACATTTCCAAAAGAATTGTGAGATCCTGAGATGAAGGGGCCAAATTTAATGCTCATTGTTTAGGCTCTAGTCTGTCTGCGCTCAGACAGAACTCCCACTGAGACTGGAGCTGAACAACAATTCCAGAAGTTGGTCCATTTTTCCTAGGAAAATGAGACAGTTGCAAAGTACAGTTCGTTTGCCGCATTCATCCAGTACCCTAGAGATACAGCATTATGGTTAGTTACATCTCAGAAAGCTTCTTCAGCAATAATGCAGTGGCTTTGAATTCTTACAAGGCTACACAGTCCAAGTAAAACAAAGCTGCTGGCAAAAGTAATAAGCCAGCACTCCACACCTGATTAAACAGCATTGTTTTTGAGTGTAGCACCATGCCAAGTTCTCATGTCAATGTGGATGCACAATATCCAAGAACTGCATTAAGTGCAGGTTTTACCACTGCAGTAGTGAACAACTTGCTCTGGGAGCAGGTATGCCTGCCACTGCTTCTCAACTCAGCAGTTTTCAGGGATCAACCCCCACTCCCCATGAAACAAAACAAACAAACAAACAACAACAACAAAAAAAAACCTCCTCAAATCCCAAAGGTTCTGGAATGTAAATAAGGTAAACTGATTCCTTAAATGATCTGCACATGCACACACTACCTACAGCATTTTTGGTTGCTAAATGTAAGCAGCTGCCAGTTTCCATCTAATGCTCAGACGACTTGCTAAGTGATCTGCAAGTCCCAAAAGTGTGTTATCTGTAATGTGCCTCTAATTTTGCTAAGAGCCTACTATTTATAGTGTGTCGCTTATTTACTTATTTACCTTCAACTAATTAAAGCTATCATTTTAAAAAATAATGAAATAGGAAATAAAAAAGTGTGTGTGTGTGTCCTTAGTGAGAGGAGAAAACCCAATCTGTTCACTTAACTGGCTGAATGTTACCAAAGTTCTGTTTTGCTTGGAAAAGCAATGCATGAGTAAAAGCTCCAAAACCCTAGCATTATTATCTCTAATTACAATTGGCAATATGTGGCAATCATAATTATTCATTTATGCAAAATAGCTTACAGTGTGTCTCATTTTTTATTCCCTGTTAAAGGATGGCTCAACAAAAGAAGAAAAAAAAAAGATTATAGTGCTGAGCGTAATTGTGCTAAATGCTCAGTCATTTTGTTTAAAAAATACTACAAAACTAAACTGCAATTTCTGCAGAGACAGAAAATAATTTAACAAAGATGTATAGCATACTCTGCAGGTGGCAATCCATCCAGAGAACATATTTCCCTGAAAAGGAGAGATATTTCACAACAAAATTGAAGAGTAGAATTTTTGCCATTTCTGTCCTTTTTTAAAAAAAAAAAAAAAAAAAATAAGGAAATAAATTGTTTTTAANAAAAAAAAAAAAAAAAGGAAAGATAGAAAGGAAAGAAAGAAAAACAGGAAAAAACCCTTCTTGTTTTAATCTAACATATGCTTCCCCTGTTAGCAAAATGCTAATTTGCAAATAGTCAGAGGAGAGACCGTGACCATAATAACATGCTACGGTTCTGCAATATGACACTCTTCTATTTCTAGTCTACTACAGTACACTAAGCAATTGAATAAGATCAAGTGCCCTTAATGACAAAAAAATAAGGAAGGGCAAGTTCACACTATCACCTAAGTAATCTCTATTTATGCACGTATTTCTAGTGGAATATCACCCTAATTTATGGTACTGAGCCTGTAAAAAGCCACAGTCCTTTAAGAGTTGCCAGTCATCCTTTAGCCACATACTTGGGGTCAGGCACTTCACAGGACCAGCTCCCCAAATGAAAAAGGAGTCAGATTCAGGGTGCCAGGTCCAGAGACTCAGTCTCAAGAATTCAATGCTGAGAAGGCTGTGTGTTAGGAGAAACTGGAAAGATATCTAAAGCATGATTGAAACACACAGGGATGCTTTAATCCTGACATACTGCACCTGATGATCCATACTCTTGGATCCAATCCCACTGTTTCTTGTGGAACAAGTTTTCACCCCACCACACTTACTCCTGTCTCAGGAGCAAAACTGAAGGCAATGAAACTATTTCTGTGAAAAGAATCATCCACATAACCAAGGGGTTTTTTTGATGGCTAGGCATTTAAAGACTTTTTCAAAATGTCTTAGATACATAAAAATGTAGGAGACTTTAAAATCAAATAGGAAGCAGATTTTTTTTTCCCCTGTGCTGATGGTGTTGATTAGAGCAGAGGAAATGGAGATCACCATTGGAATGCATGGGAAAAGCCAGGCTTCCAGAACAGTATGATAAGTTGCTCTATGTATGTTTACCAAAAACAAATTGGTTAAAACAGTGGAATTTGTCTCCTGACTTAGTAAATGATGACAGAAAAGGAGGAAAACATGGCAGTACATCATACATCAAAAATTTAGAGCAAAAGAAATGAAATGGAAATCTGAAAGAAACAAAATACAGTCAGACACAATAAATGATTAACATGTGAGCCTGACTCTTTTTTTTCTCTCTTGAGCACATGATTAGGATGCAGGAGATACCAACTAGGCCCAGCAGTGATTTCTTACTATAGTTAATTCATTGTGTCTTGGTCCATTACCACTAAAAGACTTTTTCTACCCTGCACACAGAACCCAAAAGAAAGACCCTGTTCCCATTACAGTGAATGTTAAAATTCATTTTTAAATCAGAATACAGAGTTGTGTCCTGTGTCTGCTGTGCATATTGCAGCAGATAGCTCATGCATGCCCAGATATCTGGATTTGCTAACACAGTCACCCTTTGCTTCACACACTGCACCACAACACCTGCCCAAGGTGTCTCCATTACACACTGTGGTCTGCAAGCAAATTATAGCTCATGGCAGTCAGAATTAAAAGTATTATATAGTCATTTTCTCCTATAGGCTTGGCTTCCTGGCCAGGGCTATGTGTTCCAGGCATTCAGAGAGTCATGACACTCATGATGTGGCTGAATTAAGTCAAAAAGAATCACCACTGAGCTGTAGGAAGAGTAGGGCAATCTCTAAGAAGAAGAGTAGAGCACAAATTGCAGACTTAAGTTCAATTTCTAACAAGATTGTACCTTCATAATTAAATTAACTCAGGTTAAATATTACAATTATAATGAAAGTGCTCAAATTAAAACTTTTCTGTCATAAGAAAAATTTTCCTCAAAGTTTCCTAAATGAAACTTAAAGTTTGGAAGACAGTAGAGTGTCCATCACAAAAGTGCATTGTTTGTCATTTCTAGGCAGGTTTTTAATATTAGGTATGTTCTTTCCCCTTCCCTTTATCAAATAATGATTGGCTGTTGGAGAAGATTCATTGTAATGTGGATAGCAAGGATTTTAAAAACAATAAACATACCTAAAATTTTTAAAAGCCAAAATATTTGTGCTTCCAGTTTTCTTAGAAGGACCCTGTGGATTACCTGAAATCTTTTTTCCATTGATATCTCTGTGATTTCACAACACCACATTCTTTCCACCAATATTATCCCAACTGGTAACAGTCTCTACAAACCACTTCAAGTGAAACACTAATTTTTATAGCCTTAGAATTACTGTCTTAAGTCATTCATGAAGTTAAATTCTACATGATACAAAATACAGTGGTTTTAGGTGGGTTTTTTTCCTACATGTCTTGTCAATACAGCTTGTATCAGTGTGTCTTCACAGCATCAACATGCCTGTTTTTAAAGAGGATTGGTAACACAGCTCTCCACATCTTGGAGATGGTTTTCAGAATCTTACATTATATTTTTCCATAGTTTTCCAATGGCATTACATTTCATATTTGAAAAGCAATCTGAATATTAACTAATCCATCCTCTGGCTGGGAATTAACTTGTCTTATCTCAGTTTTTCATATGTGGAAAAATTACAAAAGGACTAATATCAGAAGATGGGGAACACTAGTTGAAGTTCACAGGGCCTTGGTGTAATAAATTAGGTAAAGCCTATGGGTTATGTCAACTCTCAAGTGATTCCGAAGCTCAAACTCAGAGATGATCTGTTAGTACAAGTCCCTGAGTTTTACCCATAGTGGCAGTACAACCCAAGACTAAGCTATCTACTGCATTTTTAGGACTGAATTCTATCTCATTCATGCTCTCTTCTAGTTTTTTGGAGACTTTTAGCTCCTCTTGGAAATAAGCAGAGTATTTGGTAACACAAGCATAGAAAATCCTTCATAACTTCCTACAATACCTGAGCAGCATACCAAGCAATAGTAAAGTAAAGCAAGGTTAGGAACTTTCCTGAAATAAAATTTAAACATTTTTTTTTCAGATAAACATCTCAAAATGAAATAGTATCTAATTTCCTGATTAGTTTCCAGAAATGTTTTACCCTGGTCATGCCAATGGAATAGCTTGATTTAATGGTGCAAAAATCAGCTGATGGAGCGTAAAGGTTTTAGTTTGATTGTTAACTCATACAACACATGTGCACAGTGCACTGGCATGGTACAGAAGTGGATGTAACAGCCAGGTGGGCAGAACTGTGTCCCACAAAGGCAAACCTTCCACTGACAGCAAGGGGGACACACTTCTATCATTCACTGTCCAATTCAATAACAAAATAAACCTTTTCCCCTAAGAGGAAAGAGGTTCCCTTCAGTATCAGTAGTTTTAAGATGATATAAGAATGGGTATGTTTGCAATAATTTGGCTTGAACTGTACACTGAGGACTAATAAACAATTACTAGCTTGGTTTAACAGTTTTCTAAAACACTAAAATAGGTTCTGAAGAATCACAGGCTACCCAGGGAAACCTTACTGTAATTCACTGGGAAGCGTGCAATTTCTCCGGTTTAGAGTTTGAAAACCAAGCAAAACAAAGATTTGTCATGTTTCATATTTCCAAGGCAGTATGCCTACACTCATGTGGTTTCCATCTCTGGCAGAGTGTAAAGAGGAAGTAAAATGTCAAGTTGTTTATTTCTGTGCAATTTTCTTATCTCAAAATAACACCGAGTTTGCTAAATCTGATCTGTCTTTAATAATAGACAGAGGAATTCCTTTGCTCGTCACTCTTGTTTTTACAGAAATCTTATGATCTGGAAACAGAGGAGTTAAATCTCTTCTGACAATTTTGTCAAAACCAAAAATGTCATCTGAAACAGCAGCCCTGTTTTCTAAGGAAATAAAGAAATTGTTTTCCTCTAGTTCAGTCTGTGTACCACCTTTTCTTATTATTTTCTCTTTTTCTTTTAAATACTGTTTTACTGCAGATGAAAAAGAAAGGCAGAGACAGACAAAAGGACACCTAGAAATTCACTCTTCATCATCATAAGCTTTCACTTAATAGAATGAGAAAAATGAACATGCTTAAATCAGCAAATTGTTCTTTACCTCCACAGAACAATCTTCATTGTCAAGTATGTGATCAAAGTTCCCTGTCGAAAAGTTGAGAAGCCACATGAAGAAGACACCCTAGGCCCAATTTCAAAGTACAAGAGATTCAGCTACATCTTTCTTTTTGAAAATAAGTATATATTTCAGCATCTAAGCCTGTACTTCTGCTTCATGACCTTTTTAACTGCCTATTTCAGAGATAAATAAAATGAAAGAATATAGAAAAGTTCTCCATGTTTCCATATACTTTATACTAAAATCATACTGCAGATAAAAGAGATATCACATTTATTATTAAAAAAAATTCAGACATATTTAATCCCAATTTGATATATTTATACATTTTTCTATGTCCATACTGCATGCATTTTCAAGTGCACACAGAAGTACCCATTTTCCCAATCCTCTGTACTGAGGAAGAGACATTTAGCTGCAGTCCCAAGAAAATACGAAAGGAGAAAAGCATTCCTTCCGTTGTTCCATTTTGATCCTAGACCCCCCATCCAAAGGACTCTATCCAAAGTATCCATCTCATGCATATGAACAAAGAGAAGAATAAATGCCTGTGCCTCTTCCTGTTACCATCTTTGTACCTGCGAGTAACATTGCCCGACCATTATACAGAGTAGCCTCAGATTACAGTACTAGAGTGTCTCTGGCTTATTGTCTCTCTTGCATTTACAAACATGTCCCTTCCCACTGAGGGTAACTCCCTTAGAGCCATCAGCAGCTGGTCTCTTATGGTTGGTTGCTCCACACATTTGCTTTACAGTGCCAGGTACTCCAAATTGCAATTCAGGGTGTAATGGGTCTAGGCAGGTATTGGCTTGTGAGATCAGATCAAATTCTAAGTATCAGGTCGCTTTTCACATATTCGCCTCACTGATAAATAGATGACTTTTTATCCCTTAGTGAGGGTTAAGGAATTAAACAGTAAACATTGGGTTTATAAGCAGATTATAACTGCTGTTGGGCATTGTACCCACTGACTGATAATACAAGTCTAAAAGTGCTGACTAACAGAGGGAAGAGGAGTAAGCCCTCCTGAGACAGCTGGTAATAAATACAAAACTGCAGGATGAAGTCAAATCTTTCTAGACAACATAGACATTTATTTTTGTTTAAATTCCTATCTTCTTGCAGAAGCATAATTAAATGATTCAGGATTGGTTCATTTGCAGAAAGGAGTTGAACAAAAATGTCAATGTTCACATTTAGTGTCAGTTAACATCTAGTTCAAAGATACAGAATCTGTGTAGATCACGGATTTCTATAAACACATTCCCAGCCAACAAGAACATTTTGAATTAAATACGTGTCTATGTTTCATTTTCTTCTCTGTCTTTATCCATAGGGCTACCAGAAAGTGAGAGTGCCTCCCCTTGCAAGCACAGGATATTCTTTGATATGTGAAGACCAAATTATCCTGTTGATTCCTACATGTTGAGACTGCAAAGCTTGTGATGTCGATAAACCAAGTTTTGCAAACCACCCACAACCATCTTGCCCGTATGTGTCTGTTTTATCGTCCCTCACAAACGGGCTGAATTCTTCTCAGTGCACACAGGCAAATGAGGCACAGAAATACCCATACTCAAACACTTTTTAACCTTTATTTAGCTGCTTAATAGTTAAGCAACTAGTTTAGACGAGACACCCAGGCTCCCTCAGTATCAATGGGTGCAGATACAGGCACCTGCAGGGAGTGATTCATCTTCTTCAAAGATAGGGGTCTAAAACAGGGTTTAGGAGCTGCCTTCTGGAGGTGCCTATCTCTCCCCGTTGACTATAGTGGGAGCCTAGATGACTAGCTGAGATTAGCTGCCTAATTTTTAGGCAGATAAATTGTCTTGCCTGGGGTTACATGAGAAATTTGTGGCAGAAGTAGGATTTGAACCCACGCGTTCCACGTATAGCTGGTAACAAATAATTTAGTCAAATCTAGCACTTTTGTTACAAAGGTTTGGTGTGTCCACAATAGGCTATTAAAAAAGACACACACACACACATCAAGAAGTCTAATAAATTGGTGATTAGTCACCAATCCCCCACATACCTAAGCATATGAAAAGCATACTTTAAATGTCTAAAATAGGCAATAAGTAATCTTACTGTGGTCTGCTGCCTTCCCAATGAGTGTCCTCACCACACCGATTCTCAGGGATATTCTGAGAATTCTGCAAGATAGTTACAAAAATTTACTGTTTATGAAGGCGGCAGGAGAGACACAGTTACATCAACTGTCAAAAATACAGTGATAACAAATCCTTGGGGAAGAATGGCATGGAACATGCCTGAGTTCTTGGTGATCAAAAAAAGTCTTCCCACTTAAATGCTGCCTTTTCAGATTAAACAAACTCAGGAATATCCAGCTACTTCAGAAGGAACCACTTCACATGTATTTAATATTCCACCCAGATTTCTCATGTTTTTCTCCGACAGAGGATGCAAAACATTACACTGAGAAACCAAGACCAAACAGAAAGATGGCCACATTTGTCTGACATGCTTAGACTGAATTCCTATGGTTTGAAGAATTCAGTAGAATCCGCAGGGATCATATAAATACAACCATCCAGACTCTAAAACCAACTGGATTGTGGGCAAATAGCCAGATAGGGAAACATTTGTTTGTATAAGCTGGAATCCTCTGTAAAAACAACTGAATAGTTGCATTTGTCAAAGGCTTATGTCACCGAGGAATTACATATTTTATACCAGCTGCATCTATTCTGTTGTCTATGTTTTATTTCTCAGTTTCTTTTCACATTTGATCAAAACGTGTTGTCCTCTTGGAGAACTAATTATGTGACAAAATGGTTCACTTTGTAATTCCAATATTCAATTATGACTCAACAGTATTATTACTTCTTATATATCATATTTTTTGTGTGTGCACAACTCAAAAATAGGTTCATTGCTCTCTTTTCAGGTTCACAGAAATCCAAAAACCAGTGAGAATATGAAGATTTACAACAGGCTAAAAGTTAATTTAGGGCAAAACTTATAACTCCCTCATAACAAATCTTTGTAAAATGAAAATGCTTTCTCATATGTAACACGAGTTTTAAGATTTTTGTCTTGAAGCAATACAGGTCTTTTTTGATATACTAATAAAGTAGAAATATTACAGGACTTGTAATAATTCACTCTGATATATTTAGTGCAGACTTTGTCCTTTTGATATTTTTCTACTTTATTTTGAGATACTTTCTGTGCTGGCACTTGCTCAATCTTCAAAAAAAGAAAAAATTCCCAAAAACCAACATATGAACATACTTGTTCTCTTGAAGCCTTAGCCCTATCACAGTAGGATCTGACAAAATAATTTGAAAGTGGATAATACAAACAGTCTACCCTCAGAATCCAGGCCACACTAGTCTGAGGGAATATTTTAAATGCTGTAAATATCCATTTGATGCCTTTTCCATACTATAGAAATTTTCTATCCACTCTGATACACTTCAGAGGTTTTCAAAATACTGAAAGTTTATATTTAGTTCCTGTAAAACAACAGGAATTCCTAATTGTGTCAATGGATCAGGGAACTGATTTGGGAAGGGAGGGGAAGGGAATGAGAAAAGAGAGAAGAAAAAAAGAGCACAAGAAAAAAGAAATATAGAAGAAAACAGAAAAAAAAAAAGAAAAAAAAACAGAACAAAATGGGGAAAATAATAATAAAAAAAGAAAGAAGATAAGAAAGAGAAAAGAAAGGTGAAAAAATAGAAAGCGAAGAAAAAGAAAGGAAGACAAGAAATCAAAAGGAAAAAAAAAGGAAGAATGAGTTGCTCAAGTTCTTTGTGAAATGCTGCCATCTATGGAGTGCCAGTAGATACTGCTTTCTGAGGCGATGTCAAGGAAAACCACGAGTAGGTTACCTCACAAAGTAATTAGTTCAGTATATGAAGCCTGTTTTTTTGTAAATAAACAAGAATGTAAATTACAGCTTTGGCTATAACATTGAGTTGGCACTAACTTCTGCCACAACTACTTTTTGATGTATAAGAAGCATTTGTAGTTTTCTACTGCAAGGTTTTTTTGTGATTTGTTGCAGGGGTGTATTAAATATCAGCATGCATTGCCCTGTTCTCAGTTGCAATGGTTTCCTAAATTTCAGGACACACAAGCACAAATCCTTCCTGTCGTTCCCCATGTACACATCCTCAAGCACACTACTGCCTGCATTCTCAAAATGGTTAAATAAATAAGCAACTAATTATAATTACCTCATTTTACTTCTATTCTACCTAAAAAATAAAAGTGTTTGAAGTTTTGAAAATAATATGAAAACACTCATCACTCCTTCTTCCTTAGCATTCCTGCCAATGACAAAGCAGGAGCTGCACCTGTGGATGATGATACAAGCAGACAGGAGGATGATAATTTTGAAGAGATAATATTATAGAAGTGTTTGTCACCTATAACAGATAATGACAAATTCAAAATTCCCTGTTTGGAAGCTGCTCAGGTCTTCAGGAAGGAATTGTCCTCATTCAGTACTGCAGAGATCCAGAAGCCTCATCATGCTCACTAGAGGACTAGATGTAAATGAAAAGCAGGGGTCATTTTACTTACTTAAATTGTGATTAAGTGACATATTTAATCATTAAAGTAGACATAAGCATAAACAACAGTAATTCTAGACCTAATGAAAATGTGGGTGCCTAAAGCTGTCTTGTATCCAGAGGCTGTGATGTAAAGACAGAAGTAAAGTAGTATGTTGGAATTCTGAAGGATGCCTCTTTTAGACGCTGCTGCTCAGGCTTGTTTTCCAAAATCACAAAGTCTTAGAATCTTAGATTGGAAAAGACCCCGGAGATCATTTAGTCCGACCTGTGACCAAACACCACTGTCAGCTAGACTAGGCATATCTTCCAGTCTTTCCTTAAACACCTCCAGGGGCAGTGACTCCACCATCTCCCTGGGCAGTCTACCTCAATGTCTAATCATCCTTCCTGTGAAGAAACTCCTCCTAACATCCCTAAATTGTCCCTTCCTTGTCACAGCCTTTCCTTGTGACCAGTTCCCTGTTGTGAAATGTCACCAGCAGAGTTGCTTCCCATGGCAGGAAAGGTACAGTAGGAATAACCCTCATTTATGCCTCCTCTGAAAGAGGACCAGTTCAGCAGTCATCCTTGGGAATCAGCCATATCAAAGAGAAGGATATCAGTGGAATGAAATATAAAATCAGTCCTATACTCCCCAACAAAGAGCAACAATGTAGCTAGCAAAATACTTTCATATTTCCTTAATCTATCCAAATTGCTCAGTGCCCAGAAAATCTTCATTATCCTTACAACGAGTTAAGCTATCTGCAGGAAAACCATTACCTCTTCTACTTTGACTCCCTCCAGTCACTTTTGCAAGTGTTTCTCATCTTTACACACCTTATTGACTTTGGAGGGTGGCAGTTGTCTAGCAAGCTGTGATGGAATAATCACCTCTGGAGCATAAGCATCAGTGGACCAAGTTACTAAACCCCTCTCCCCTCTGCAGGTCTTTCCACAGAAAGAGGTTGGAATCAGTGGAGCTGCATTAACAACGAGTTTCATTATAAGCAAAGTAAGACTCTAAATGAAGTTAAAATTTACCTCCTAGAGAAAACTCTGCAGAGGTCAAAGATGAGACGCTTCTAGAGAATGCCCAGAGGCAGAGGTTGTTTTAAGAAATTCATCCTCCTCTGTTTGACTTCCAGCTTCCAAACACTCCCCCTGTGCTTTAGAGGGGGGAACAGTGGCCAAAGGTCTATTAACAACAGCCACAGCCACAGCAAGCATCTAAAGGCTTCCTTCACTGCACAGCTGGTGAGGCAGCCAAGTCTACCTATAGCTCTTAACAAGGAGTGGCAGCTCTTAATTTTTGGCTTTTGCTGATAGAAATTCTAAAAGATGAGCCTTCTGGGTTTCCCTATTTGCTGGCTCACAGCAGAGTCGTGTGTCAATAACCTCTTACTGCTTTTGGAATGATCTTGTTTGCATTCAGTTCAAACTCATGTGAGCAACATGGGCTCAGGTGACACTGCCCGTGCTGCAGTTCCATCAGGAGGCTTGGAAGAGGCGCAGTTTGTTGCACGTCGATAAAGGAGCTGCTTTCTCCCTGCACCCCAATGCAGAGACAACACTGGTATGCGAGGCTATGGCCATGGCACAGGGACAGAGGGGCTTTGGGGAAGGGCCACAAACCCTGGTGCTTTGTGGCCACTGGACTGAAGGTCACAAGAGGTGAGACAGACCCAAATTACTTTGCCATCTTACCTCATGGAGAAATGACAGCATGGGTTGCGAGCACTAGAGGAAGATGCAGAGTGAGGCAGTGGTCTGCTTTGTTGAAGTGAAACATCAGTTCAGGCTTATGGCTGCATCCACAAACACAGCTAGTCAAATGTGACAGAAACTCTGCTTGATCAGCCATGATCACCTCCTTCATTGTTCTCCACCAAGTTAAAATCACTCCTGTGTACTGAAGGGTTTCAACCATGTGCTCACCATATATTGACATGCAGGTGCAGAAGCCACATCATCACCCACCACCCTCAAATGGAGCCTCACCTCTAATAAAATGTTTAAATAATATTGGGAGCAGGGGGCCAGGGAAGGGGGAACAGGTCCCATTGTACTCACCAGCAAATAGGGATATCCATTTGTGAACAAGAACATGCACTATGCATATCACACTATGCATCACTTGTTGCATTAATTATTTGGCTTTTTCAAGACTTTCTATCACCAGAGCAGAAAGCCAGAACAAACTGTTACTGAGGGAAACAACCACCACAAGTGAGGCAAAGTGAACAGATCACCAAAACTTTGCAGGTTGGGAGAGAACACCTAAATATCTGTTGGACACCTGTATATAATGAATCATTGATCACTATTACCTCATGGAGGAGAAAAATACCATATTTATCAGCTAATGCAGTTGAAACATGATTTGGTCATTCTGATGAATCTGCAATACACACCTTTAATGAAATACAACCCTCCCACACTCTATTTCCCCTGTCCTGCTTTGCTGGGGAGATTCAGGTTTGCATTTTTATGCAAGGGGAGTTTCTTAGCTGACAAATCTCGCTCAGCCACTTAGAGAAACTCCCCATTTCCAGAATGAACCAGTAAAGCTCTTGCTGATGAAGGTATTGTATGCCACAGTATATGTCTTCCTCAAGAATTCAGATGTCACCCACCTGCCATTAGGTACAATACACACCTTTTTATAGCCAGTGCAGCTGCCTGGAAGGCAGAACAAGAGATGAATAACCATTTCCTAGCCCATTTTGTTCAGCTGTGAGTCTTCTACATTGCTGAACTGCTTCAGATATTAAGATAGAATAACTAAGACTGGATCATATATTTGAAATGGCATCAAGCAGAAATACTACGCAGTAACATACGTGAATAAAAAGTGATTACAATAAGTATGAGCCAAATAAATTAATATCTTGCCTTGGATGGGATTCTTTATGTTTGGTAACTATTGCTTGTGCTGATGATATAACACATGCTGACACCAAATATCAATTCTAGGTAAATCCAATTAAGCCCAAAAGCAAAACAGCTGGATTAGCAGTTCACTGCATAAATTATTTTTCTTCCATTTACTTTGTCTTTTTGCAAATGAGCCTTTTAACATAAAATTTTAGCACTCAAGTTCCCTTTGCTTATTAATCCCAGAAGCCTAAAATGAAGAAGTAGAAAAAAAAATGTATTTTCTTCCTTTGTTGCTTATGTGTATATTCTGGTTCAGCTCCCTTGTGTAGTCTCCCCAGATTGTAGGCAGTTTTCCTCCCTTGTATAAGTGACTCACATTGCACTTACTATGGTATCACACCAGGAAACTCACTTTTTGAATTTTTCAAATTCAAGATGGTGCATTAATGCATAATTATTTTCCTTTTTTTCTTTTTTTTAATTTTCTATACAAAATTAATATAAAATTGTTAAGGTTGGACTCAAACATGCTCACTACTGCTTTAATTTAGTTGGAACAATGTAGACTATACAGGAATTGTTTTATTTGTTCTCCTTTTATTTTTCCTCTTATTGTTTTTCTTCATTATATGGCTGTCAGCGTAAAGGGCAATGTAGAGATTGGGAATCAATACCTGCTGCTCCTGTAGATACGCAAATAATCACAAATTGTAATCATTGATTGATTTTCAGCATTCTGATAGTGACACATTGAGTGGAAGGGACTCTGATCTCAGTCGTGCTAGGGGAAATCTAGAGCAGTGATTCACAGCTGGAATTGTAATAAAGACCTGCCTCAGAAATGCATCATTTCAGTCAATGAAACACATACCATATCATTGGTGAGAATGACTTTTCCCTTCTGCTCATGATCAGGGCTGACAACAGCAAATGTGCAAGCAGCAGAGCCACGTTTCAGCCTCCAAGGCTGAATGCCACCAGCCCCAAAGGTGGGAGAAGGTGGTAACAAATAATGCAAGATGTCTGAACAGCAGGGTCCAATTTATTACTCATTCCAGAGCCCATATCAAATACATGGGTCTTGGCATTACCCCCGACATGTATTCCTCCTTTCAGTTCCTCAGAAATATTCACTCTAAATCTGTATTTTCCCAGAGACCTTTCATATCAGGCATGAACAGGTGCCTCATGCCCAGCTTTCCTGGTAAACAGGTCAGACATGGGCATTTGCAAACACCATCCAGAAAGAGGGTCACAGTCCAGACTAAAAGTACCCACACACCAGGTGTCAGACCAGCAGATGGTTCACAGTCCAGACAAGTGTATCTACATGTATATATATATATAAAATGATGAATAGAAGACTATGAAATTACTCCTACTGCTGCAAGGTGATTTTAAAAATATTGTTTCTAACATTTGTCTTTATACAAAATAAAGACCTTTAAAGAAAAAAAAAAAAAAAATCAGTCCTTTTTCCTTGACTGGATTGGGAGACAATGAAATATTTTGGCTTTGTTATAAATGCAGAAGAATTTGAGGTTAAAAAATGAGGGCTATTTTTGTACAAGCTGAAAAAAGGAAGTGGACTACTGTTAACAGTATGCACCTCTTATTTTCCAATAGTAGGAAAATAATTCTCTTTCCTATTTTTCCTATGTAAAATACCTTCCATGTAAAGACTGATGCTGCTTCCACTGGCATACACAGCAGCTTTGCCAGAGACTTTCCTGGGGGCAGACACAGGGGCAGAGTTTTGGAAGGGTAGCACTAACCTGTACCAGTTGATCTTCAAAAAAAAAAAAAAAACCAAACCAAAAAAAAAAAAACAACAAAAAACCCAACACATTTTCCTGACAAAGAGAGTGAAAAAATGGAACACACAAAGTGTTTGCATGAAATGGCAAGTGAGTATAAACTTCTGGCAATTGAAGACAAATGAAGAGTTATGAATTCTGGCAGGAAAACATTTGTGCCTCTCATGCTTCACCAGCATTCTTGAATTTCCTACCCAGTTCTTTGCCTATTTGCAAGTGACTAATGCAAATCCTTTTCTTTTAAAAAATATATAGGAAAAATGCTTACCAGTCATCAAACTGATGATCCTTCTGGGTCCCTTCCAACTCAGGATGTTCTATGATTCTAAACTGTCAAGACTTCAATTTTTGAAAACCTAGAGAAAGGGGAGAGGAGAAGGAAAAAGGGATTATGAAGCATTTTTTTTCCCTCTAGGTAAGCAGCATTGGCATTTTTATTCACAGAAAAGTTGATTTTTAGTTACATGAACGTTCATATCCAATTCATTAGTTTACACAGAAGAATAAATTTCACCTTTTCTCATTGCCTTTGTTTGTAGAAAATTAGTAAATTTTACCCTCTCTCAATAAACAAACAGCTAGAAAAATAGCAGATGACAATCTCAATTAAATTAAACTTACTTTGCAGAGAGAAACGTCTTCTGCTTTGTTTACAAGCTATTTTATATTCTTGAGAAGACTTGAGAGACTGCACATCTGCCACTGCCTTGTGAGAGCTGGGGCCTTGGCCATGGCAGCGAAGGTGACAGCTCTGTGCAACGCCCACTCTGACACCCTCAGTGCCTGTTGGTTCTGCTGTGGGTGGTAAACATGGGCAGATTCATCTTTTCACACAGGATTAGATGAGTAAAATCACAATTGGGTCATACATAAAATTATTATAGTTTCTTGCAAAAAAGCCCCAAAGTTTTCATTGCTGTAGGAAGAACATCTTATTATTCATTGAAAGAACCGAGCTGGAGAGTTGGGCTATTGGCAAGGTATAGAGAGGTATCTGGAAGTGCACTAAGGAGATGTGCTCGCATTTTTCACCTTGAACCCTGAACAAAACAATTAATTTTGTATTATTCATATGGACTTGTGTATCTTCATGACAACTCATTAAATAAATTGCTTAATCTGGCTAATACACCTTCAGTAACCATTTAGAGTTTTATCCTTAAAGAAATGTTCTTGGAGAGTTTTCAATATTTGTATTTTAAATGTTTATCTTTGGATATCAAAAACTTTCAGCTTTTACCTTCGAAGTTCTTGATTCATAGATATGAGCTAACCACAGCCCTGGTGGGGATGTTCTGGTGGATCTCCAAAATCACCTGGTGGACTTCCATCCTGAACTGGGCATTGATACAGTGAGAACATTTGAATGAGTGTATTTAAACTGTCATTATTCTATACCATTGATTGAGTAAGTGACCTGAAATAGCCTCTCATCCCATTATACCCCTAATTTTACTGTCATCTATTCAACCTTGCTGTCTATCCTCAAAGAAAACAAAATGCTTTGTCAGTTAATATCCCCCAACTTTTCTTTAATAATATTATTTTCCTTCTACAAAGCTGTGCTCAAAAAAAGGAGCCAAAATTGTTTACTTTTCCATTAAAAAGCACCCATCTGTTCATGAAGTCTCAAAGCATAATTAAAAGCAGTGGGTTAAGTGTTTCTCTAGTATCTGTGTACTCATGAATACAGGTATTGGGAGAAAACTAAATTTATCAAGTGTTCCACAAAATCTTTCCCAAATTACCAGGAAAAAAAAAAAATCTGTGTACTTAAGACACAAAGGTGCAAGAGGGAAATGTGGTATTAGGGGAAATGTGGTACCGTGCAAAGCCATGTGACACTGCAAATACTATCAAACTGCATTTTCTAAGTGCAATCTGGCAACTGAAAACCAGATATAAAAAGACAATGCCATTTGTTCTTGCAATGGTTGCAAAAAGCTGCAATTTGAGAGGTGATTATCGATGTTCAGTGTCCTTCTGCTCTTCCATACCCTGTTTAAATACAGTCATTCTGCATATGCCTATAAGGGATCAAACAGTTGTGCCAATCTATGAAGTCCAAGTATGGTGTTCTTTGAGCTCAGCACCATGTACTGAACAAGGATCCCAAATGTAGATCCAAACATACTCCTTTTCCCCACCATCCCTTCCAAACACTTAGAAGTATTTACATTGCAAATTAGCCAGCACTGTGGGTGCATTTCATGCACAAGAACTATGAATTTTCTTCAATGCAGGCTCCAACATAGCACTTCTCAGCATTTACAGTCTTCAAAAGAGAGACTCTCCTTGAAAAATGAGAGATTTATTCATAGCTGTGATTTAGCCCATCATGAAATACATATCTCTAAGGTTTCCTGTCTCAATTTCTTGAGAACACTCATGCTTTAGGCTGCATCAGCCACTCATTTTTGTATTTCAATAAACATTGAATGGATAACAGCTGGTGATGTTTGATTTATTTTAAAGCATCTTCTCGACTACTTTCTGTTGTTTTTACAACTGTAGTCAGCAAATATTACTTCATGCAGAGATTATTAAGGGACAGATTTGTCTGTCTCCAGGTTCGCCATTGCAAGTGGAATAGAGCTTAGGTGGGGCTGTGCAATTTGCTAACTGTGCTAAGCAGAATGGGAAACAACCAGAAGATGATTGGTAATAAATGATACCTTTTTTTCCTCCATGACAACATCCAAAACAGTTCTTGAGTGCCTCACCACCGAATTTTACTTGTTGTTTGTACTAGTTTCTGCACTCTAATATGCTGTGCTAAATGGAGGAATCTAAACAAGAACATTAATAACCTGTTCATTTTTTATATATTTTGAATTATTTTGTCCAGCCACAGCAATGCTTTTTTGTTTCACCAAAGAGTTCAAGAGCAGATCTCTAGCTGAGATCTGCTTTGTTCTCCCTCTTCAGTTTCAATTATTATTTGTAGAAACACATAAACAGCTCAGATTAACCCTTCAGTCCTTAGCAATGGCTACTTAGCAACTTCTGCCATCATGACCATAAACATTGGTTCCTGTCTATACCGTGGCTCTTCATTCAGTATGCAAAGCTGTGATTCAAACCAGCCCCTCTGCCATGCACATAATGCTTTTATATTTCATAATTCTCTCATAAGCCCATCAAGTTACATATACAGTTTCATAATGGAGTTATACTATGCTCTATCTGTGCTGTTTGGAAGTTAAATTTTACTGCAAAATTCACTCTATTTGTGTTAATTACTCATGAAAAATATTTTCACTGTCAATGGTAAGTAATTGTAATGCTACACATTGTTAATAAGAAGATTGAATGACCATTTATCACACACATCAAGAAACAGCCAGCAGATATTCTAACTCATAATTCTGAAAACATATTGCAACAGAATTTTTATTTATAATATGTAAACAAACTATATGTACTTGAATGTTGGACACAATGATAAGTAACACTTTTTTTCTATTTAAATAAATCTGGCAGTGCATGATTAAATTGAATTTTCTCCAATTCTCACTTGGATAAATTGCAAATCTTGCAAAATAACACATACCCCACTAAGTTTCAGCAAATATTTTAAGGTTTTGAAATTAAAAAGAAACTGCAGCTCACCAGGTTTTCATGTCATCAACACTACAACTCAATAGTGGAATACCATGAAATATTTTTAATTGAAATTAAAAGCTCCCAAACTCAAGATCACTTTTGCAAGTTGTTAACTTATGCAATCCACACTCTAAATGATTTACCAGATCCCATTATTGTCCAACTGAGGTTAAAATGTAATAACAATAATAATGAAAATAATACACAAAGTTATGTGATGGTGCCACGTCCCTGATTCTTTAAGCTTGCTTTATCCATTAATACAATCTCAAGATCCTGTACTGGTCAGGTTGAATGACTTGCTTTTCAGTGCCAAGTTACATGCTAAGGCCTGATTTGTACACATCGTGTTGAACAGATATTCGGAGGCAAAGCACAGCTCACATTACTGAGGTCATCAGAATTTGTCTCCTTGTTAAGGTCTGGAAAAATGAAAAGCATTTTAATCAATTGGCAACATCATGCAGTTCCTCAGCTAGCCTCTGGAAAGCATTGCAAAATACAGTCAAAGAATGTGATTAAATGAAAACAAAAAAGGTTTTAGTGTGTTTGGGTAAAGAGAAAAAATAAATGAAAGCACTTCAAAAAGGTTCAGCACATTATATAGAGTTTTCCATGGGTGTGTGTTTTTTTCAGTAGAAAAAAATACAGAAAATCCAAGCAAGATTGGCTAAGTTTTCACTGCTTTACAAATAACTTTTCTTTACATTTTATTTACCCAGAATCATATTATCTTTATGTCCCAATGCCAAGAAATCTGGTTAGTAAAGTGCCAGATTCTTTTATTTGATTTTATTTGATTTCATTTGATTTCATTAGGGACCATCAGCCTAGCTGCTTAAGTGCCCGACTACTGTTTGCAGTTAAACATTCATTAGGGAATCCCCAGTGGGTTCATTCATTTCACCGAGGTCCAATTACAGTGCCACAAAAGCAGTTTTTGCAGCAATTAGCTGATTTTTCCTGTTTATGTTCTGTCTTTAGGAAGAGGACTATTTTGTGGAGGTCAGATTTTTAATTAGGCGCAATTTAGGGCCAATAAGAAAACTGATAATTTACTAAATGGCTATGGTGGACTTAACTGCTCAGAGCAGAGGTAAATAACACAACAGGGACACCAGGAATAAGCTCTCCTGGTGTGCACAGCTCAGAGCCCTGTAGTGTAAGGAATAGATTACGTGTTAAATGGCTGTCAGGGCCCCCCTTGCATTGCTCGTATCACCAATCGACCTCACCTCAACAGCCACCACATCATTAGCTGTGGGTATAGAGAAGCCAGCCTGGAACAGGACCTGTGGAGAGCTGTGGGCTTCAGGTGGCTGCAAAAGATATTTTATTTTTTTAAGCAATGTGTGCAAGTTGCCTTACACCTTGGGAAATTGAGAATTGTGATGGCTGACGAGCAGTACCCATTTAGGGGAAGTAGAACTTTAATCTTGTGACGTCTTCACAGAATCACAGCTGGCTTCTGAAAGAGTCTAAGCAGGCTCATCACCTCAAAATTTGCTCATCTAAAGACCGTGATAGTTGAATTTCAGGCATAGTATCACAACAAAATTTCTGAAGAGACTCACAGCGGGCTGAAAAGTCACTCCCTTACAGGAAATAGGCAAGGAAAGGCCAGAAGGTCATTGCATTTTTCTTTCAACCTTTGACCCAGCACTCAATGGTAAAGCTGTAGCCAGACATGTAAAAAGCAATACCATCAAGAAGTGTAAGACAGATATAGACATTTCAATGCCAATTACCATTCCTGGCAGCACATATTAAAACAATAAAAAGAGTAGGGTAGATATTCCTGTACCTTCTAGGGGGAAGGAAAATGTTTCATTAAGCTGTAAATGTGCAAAGAAAATGTCTGATGGCCTTGTGTCCAAGTGTATGAAGAAATGTAACAACAGAATTATTTTGGAAAACCTGGTATCTTGATGAAAACACACTCTGCATTATGATTCTTGTTCTTCTGATGAAACACCTAACCTTAGCATGCAGTCCATAACCAGGGCTACAGTATTTTAGTCTTTTAAAATAAAATAAAATAAAATAAAATATAAAACCAAACAAAACCCAAAAAACCCAAAACAAACAAACAAAACCCCAAAAAAACTTCAGAGAAAACATAAGTTGTCAGAAACCTTTAAATCATGAAAATCTGTTATTAGGCAGTTATTACCTTTCGTATTAATTTTTTTATAGTCAAAAAAGCATAAATCTTTTGACAATTCGTTAGATTTCCTTCTGCAGAGAAACAAGATTGAAAGATGCTGGTTAAACAAAGAAATTAAGCAGTCACATGTAGAGAAGGTGAAATCGAATTTTCAGATCTACTGTAAACCAAAGCACATCTCTTTAAGATAGTCTGAAAGGAATTTATGCTGCAGGTGTATAGATGGTGACTCTACAGTCTAAGTTACCTAATACAGTCTAAACTCTCTTCAAGCTTGCCTTCTATTTTCAATGAGGACTCTTAAACCAAAAAAGTAGCAGCGTAACAGAAATGCCCTTTTGAGTCTTTGCCATTATTCTTTTCATATGGTAAAGCACACACAGTGTTGAGGAAGGCCTGTCTTTTCTAATAAGTTTTTCAAAGTTTTCCACATTTTAGAGAAAGGTTTGAAGGTTTTCAAGCAAATGAACAATTCTTTTTTTTTAAATGCTGTTACAAGAATACAATACAGCAGGCAAGACACATTGCAACATTAACTCCTAATTACTTTGAAAAGTAAATTTCTTTTGGAGTCTAGCTTGAGTTGCAAAGAACTCAGTGGTAATTAATAACAATCAGCCACTGAAGTAACTTTGTATAAATAATGTGCTGAACTATGTCCCAAAAGGGCTAAAACAAACCCATGGACTTCAGCATGAACTCAGCCAAATGAAAAAATCAAAAAAATATATTGCAAGTGACTGAATTTTATACTCTTTCTGCTTAGCTGTTTCCTCATTATATTTCCCATCATATCTCAAAGTCCAGGTTTGTTGTCATTAATATAGCCAGAAATGCAATTTTCATAATGCAAGTCCTATAAACAATGAGCTGAGGGCAGCCAGGGGACAGGTGTCATCCACAGCGTGCAGTTTTAGTGGAAAGAAAGATACAATTAAGTGACAAGGAAGCATTAATATTACATTGAGAAAAACTTCCAAATACATGAGATAAGGAGACATTTCCACAGCTCAGAGAGGCATTTCAGCTCATTCTGTCAAATACTCTGCCCTTCTCCAGTTCACATCCCTCTGCATAGGAGCAATACCAGAGCAGTAGGAACTGGGGACAGAAATAAGCTGTCAGACCAGAGGATCATAGGTCAGTTCAGGTCAGAGCAGACTCAATCCAATCTCCTGCTCAAGGCAGGGTCAGCCTCACTTAATTAACTCTCTCATGACATCAAATACATGAACTAATTCAGGTAAAATAACATATACATATATGCATACCAATTATGGCTATTAAAAAGTTTTACAAGTTCCTTGTGGCTTCTTAAGGAAATGAAGCTGATGTTTATAGTTACTCCTCAGGTGTTTTTATCCCTATTTAGCAGAAGGCTTAAAGGTGTGAGGGCTTAAGGAGACACAAACAGAGGAAAGTGGTGTCATGAACAGCCCAGCTGTGGAAAAAGCTTCAAACAAAAATTAGTAGAGCCAGCATAAACCAAATATCAAACGTGAAGGCACTGAAAAGCAGGTCTCATATTGTTTCCTTTTAAGTGCCCCATCTCTTCTTTGAATGCAGATGGAAAACGGAATGGCAGACACACAGGGCAAGCATTCAGCAATTTCAACTTAACTAGGAGCCCAAAGCACTGGAAATCCCATGAGAAAGGGGATTTTCTGGTATTGGCAGCACAGTTAGGCAAATTGAGGTGGTCTCAATGAAACCATTTATTTAAGGACCTTCTCAGGCCTTCAGACTTTTTTTCCTTCTGCACAGCAGCTTACAAGTGCGTCCAGTGCTTCCAAACCTTCTTAGAGGTCAAAGAAGGCTGCTTACCCAAAAGCTTCACTTCATCATCCAGATCTTTTCCCAATGAAACCCCCAAAAAAAAACATTCCCAAAGATTACAAGCATAGATGAACCAAGTTCTGGAAAGCGGGTTTGAAATAATTACATGGGCAAGTGGTTAACCATTTTTTTTGCAGGTATTTCTTCCATGTTGCTGCACTGGCTTTGAGGAGTCCAGTGCAACAATCAGGTCACAATCTGCCCTGTTGCATTCACCTGTTCAGCTTTTTCCCTCAGACAGAATTTTAAAACCCAATAAATGCCAATTGTGCATACAGCCCTATAAATATTTCTTCAGAAAAGTGTTTAGCTAAGTTTAAAATTATATTTGGCAGATTGTTAGGCCAGAAAGCGGGCTGACATCACCTGATACTTAAAACCAAAATGAAAACAGGCAACGGCTTTATTACTTTAACTGTACATCTCAAAACTGACTGCTAAGCATTCACATACCGTAAGAGATGTACAAGGTGTGTACCTTTTTTAGGGATGTGACAGTAACCTTTCAGAGAAATACAAGAGGAGAACAAACACAAAATCATTGTTAGCACAGTAAGAGCCTTTGAAGGTTCTTCTGACTTCAGACATCAGAGGCAAGAACAACCTTAATAATATAATCACATAAAATAACCTGCTACAGTGAGATACACTGCAGGTCCAGCATTACTTGATTCTCTGTCTGTATAAAGTACAGCAATGATGTTTTTGAACAAAACATTGTCATTTGTAAGAATTTAGGTGTGTTTTGTTAGGCATCCAAGAAATTTACTAAAAAGTAACATTTCCTAATTACAGGATACCCGCAGAGACAGAAGATTTATCAGTTTTACTTAGAGTATTTTTGTCACTGTGTTTTGCACAGAGAAAGAAAAATTAAAATAAAAGACCTTTCTTTCTCTTGCCTTCCTGCTGTCATTGCATGAATGGCAGCTACCCATTCTTATTACTGAGCTGCACAATAGAAAAAGAAGGCTGGTCAAATATCCACATACACTCAAGTAGCCAATTTGCAAATATGATTCATTTGCTTGATTTAATTTTCTAAAATTGCCAACTGACCTTAGCCCTCATTCTGAGCTAACAATCAGTATTTTTTTTTAATGAACCTGTTTTCAATAAAGGAGGAATTAAGGGGAAGGAGCAGAGGGGAATTGAGAAAATTAGCAGTTCAGCTGATCTGCTGAATTTTGAAACAAAGAAAAGAAGTACAGTCCAAGGCATAATAACCTTTAGATACACACAAGCCAGAGCAGTACTTTGCACCTGAACCATAAAACCACATACTGAAAACTAACTTCAGTGCCAAGTTACGTGCCATGGATTCATTCTGCATTTAATGAAATCACATGGGATATAAGTCAGTCCAGAAATCTGACCTTGGTTTTAATTTGAAACTGACAAAAATTTAGCTGTAGAAAAGCACATCTGCCATTTAATAATGTGCTGCACTCTGTATTTATTCAAATATCATGATTATTACAATAATCACCTGGACTCTGTTTCATCCCAGTCTTTTTTTCCCCTGAAATTATTTCATATGTTGCTTCCAAGCCTAAATGTGACAATGATTTCATATTCAACAACATGAAACAATTCAACATTACTTGTCTAGAAAGTCTCCTTAGGAAAGATAAGCTACAAAATTATTAAACAGCATCTAGATACCAGCAAACTCAATAGGTTACACTGTGCTCCATATAAAATCCCAACTACAACAAAGCTGACAGAGGGATTCAAATATTCAGGTGACTTCAGAATAAAATCCTTACCTGAATACTGCCTTTAACATTAATTTTTTACTTTAAGGAACTGGGAAGAGGAGTTACTCAACAGTCTGCAGTCACACAGACTGAATGTGTGAAAGAGCACTTGCTGTCACACTGGCAAATAATCCATTTCATCTTTCCTGTAGAATTTTTCTCAAATAATTCTAACAACAGAAGAATATGGAACTACAAACATATCCCTAATACATCATATTGTCTAGGAATTGATTGTTCACTGCTAGCCTAGCAGACACACTCCCAAAGACCTTCATGCTTGCACATCATTTGCCATAAGAATATCTAGTCTGCTGATTTCCTTTAAAGGCTGGTGAAGGCACTGATGCCTGGAATTCCATACATTAAATACCTCTACAATTCTTAGCTTCCATGCTCAGTGCACACTACTTGAGCTTGGTACTGATGGAACAAACACCTGCAGCATCTCCAGAAAGGCACCTTTAAGATGAGCTCATCACAGGAGAATTTACGTTGCACCCAAAGCAGTGCTGCTTTTTCCATCACTGGCTGCCACCTCTCTAATCCAACACACTGTGAGTCTGGGACATGAGAGGTTCCACAAGAGTGAAAAAAGGAAGGACAACAATCCGTATACAATAGTGATGTGCACTCTTCACCTCAAACTGGCATGACTTGGGCCCAGAAAAGGCTCTGCTCTCTAATCTACCCAAACATATCTGAGTTACTGGAAAGCATTAACCTTGAGCTCTTAGCTGTCACATACTGCTTACACAGCCTACTGATGAGACCAAATGAGCATGACTAACAGTTCTTTGGAGAAAGTTTCCAAACACTGCTGTCATGGGGAGGCACTGGTGAATTTAACCTTTTGGCATGACAGATTTCATGAGTAAAGCTAACTGTGCAAATATGGGCAAAATCTTCCTCAAAGCAACGTGACTGGTAACACCAATGCCTCTGCCAGGCCCTTGTCTCCTTTGATCACCTCCCTTTCCTCTTTTAAACAACTCTCCATCTTCATTGCGAGTCCAAAACCTCTTTTAGCTGGTAAACCTGCAGACAATAGTGGAGTCACCAGTTGGGAAGTCAGGTGGGAGCCCTACCTGCCAGCTCCTGACTTCCAGCCAAGAAACCATGACAGTACAGACATCAGTTCAGTATTACTAGCTAGAAAATGGAATACTCAGGAGTGCATCCCTGGAGCCTGTAATACAACAGAGTAGACTCAGCTAGTGAGAACTATGGCACTTGGCATCAGTTCTGCCACTGAACCTGAGAGGAGGAACTGTGCTTCCTTGTCCTTTAAGCAGAGAAGTGTTTTCCCACTCCAGAAAGACAGGGTAGGAACAACCATACAAATGCACTGCATTTATAACTAGATTGAATCTTTCTTTCTTATAGAGAGAATAATGTCTCCACTATAGAACATTTCCTCTCCCATCTCTCTCTTCCATCTAGTGGTCCAGCCTGAATCCTTATGGTTTTACTGGGAAAACGGACAACTAAAAAGCATCAGCCCCAGTAAAGGTCCTAAGAAGCAGCTTGACTCACAGTATTCCCTTTTCACCCAGTTTCAGCTCTTTTAGCTGTAATAAAATGAAAGGAGGGGGCTTGCAAAAGAAAATAATACAGGTGTATCCAGCTCCTTGTGGGCAGGAAGTTTGCCACTTCAGCATCCAAACTTAGATTCCACTTGCAAGGAATGCTCCTTTAAAAGCTCAGGTTTGCAACTTACTCTCCATCAGGACACAATACACCCCAGATTTATTGCAAAGCAGCCTCAAAATCTGCTAAGTACTGTGGCAGTGGCATGGTATTTACTCAGCAAAAGCTTCTGTTTGCTCAGGAAAGCTCACAGCTATCTCCTGCCCAGCTGGGGATCTCTGTTCCTAAGGACATTCTGAAAACACTATAAAGAGTGTCACAGAGGGATCAGTGACAGGCTGGCCTTAGGTGGAGTTTTCTTTACCTGTCTGTAATAGAGGATGATTCATTCTGTCCTTAGACCTGGCCTTTTTCCTTTCCTCCGGCTCCACCTTGTATAAGTAAGAAATGGAGAGTGTTTTGAAGAGTTTACCTCTTGGAAAATGTGGCTTGTTACCAATTATTGAAAGCACATTGAGGTTTAATTTCACAAGCCATTACACAAACTAACCCTGTAGATTTTGAACAGCCCCAGTGACAAGTCACTACTTACCTCTCCATGACATGTTAAATAAGATCAGTGCCTGCTAGAACCACATGAAAGAAACACACTGACAACTGAATATTCATTGGCAGTCATTCATTATCCCATAGAAGTGGGAAATGATTCCCAGAGTGTACATCCATAGCAATTTCTCCCAAGTAACACTGAAGTGGAGTATACATGTTGGCAACTGTGTAAAGCTGAGATGAATGAGTTATTCTGTTGCCACAGAAAGACTGTTTGGGAAAAGAAACAATTAAAGAGTAATGAGACAGCTTTGGAAAATGGGCAATATGAATTGTTTTCAGTTCCCCATCCACTTCCTCTTTTTTCACCAAAGACTAGTGCTTCTTATTGCATGAAAACTGCAATCTGAAATTTAATCATTCTGACACGGAAAATAACACCATGAGGAGACAAGAATATAATTATTTTAATATTATAAATAGTATTGGAATACTTCTGTTCATTGCTTCTCAGACTGTTTTCTGAGTCACCTTTGTGACTACTGCTTCAAATGACCTTGACTGCCAATAATATCCATGTAGAAAGTGGAAACCGCTGGAAAGGCAAGAAATAAAGCACAAACAGGAACGAAAAGAAATAAAACTAACCCCATTGCATGAAACTATGTAAATCAAGAAAGCTTTCTGATGAGCAGACAAACATTGATCAGTAGCCTTGACTTGCTGAGCCTTGACAAGTAGCTGGCTTGCATCAGTCCACAAGCAGTTCATCCAATGGCTTGGATACACACAGAATCATAGATTGGTTGAGGTTGGAAGGGACCTCTGGAGACCATCTAGTCCAAGCCACCTGCTCAAGCAAGGCCATCTAGAGTTGGTTCTCCAGGACCGTGTCCAAATTGCTTTGGAGTAGCATGGACCATGAAGCCTCTCTGGGCAACCTGTGCCGGTGCTTGGTCAGCCTCTTAGCAAGAAAAGTGAACCTTTGGATCGGTTGGAAAGGCTGAGACCACAACTTTACCATGGAATAAACGCGTATTTTGTGTGTATGCATGTTCATGTGCATGTGTGTGCAGCCCTCTCAGTGGAGTCTCTGGCTGGAGCCCAGGGCCAAGGCAGGCTGGGGAGACAGTGAGTGCTCGCAGGTACTTTCTTCTGAAATGTTTGTTTTTCTTTCTCACTGGTTTCAAACATGCTCAGCATATCAGTGAAACAAGAGGTAAACACAGTGCCATCTCAGATTACATCTGTTCCCCAGGCAATCTCCAAAGCAAACATTGGTCTCCCAATGAAAAATACAGCTATTACCCATTATTGGACATATCCAGTCACTGCCTGACCACCAAGCTGCACAGTTAATGAATCTGCTCATTTCTAATAAAAATAAACCAGACAAAGGAAGCGGTCAGCTTAAGCTGAACTTGAAGAGGAGAAGAAAAGAGATTTAATAAAAAATACTTAAAGTTGACATTTCCTTTTTATTTGAAACATGCCTTTCTCAGGAATGACATGATCACATAGATACTATTAGTAAAGCCACACACTGGCGCCAGATTTTAAGATCTTTACCCAAATGACTTAGTTTGGGAAGCTGTAAAACCAAAAGGGAAATTCCTCTGGTCCTGTTATTTCACAGTTCAAGCTTCAAATTAAAGTGTTTCAAAACAGAGCATAAAAGTATATCAGTCAAAATGAACCAAACCACCTCTTATAGCACTAGCAGAAACAATATTTTAAGATTGTATCTGTATTCCCTAGTCCCCTTCCTGTCCATTCAAGTTATTTAGGAATCAAGACAGTTTATATAAAGCAGTGATCAAGAAAAGCTCCAGCAGAAACAATCTGCAAACCACAGTTTTTAAGGAGAAATTTTACATGCTAGTTCTTTTGGGTTTTTTTTCCCCAGATAATAAGTTAGTTCATGTACAGAAGATTCCTTCCATATTATAGCATTTTTTCTTAATCCTGGATCAACATTGCTACTGAATATAAATTCCGGTGTTTTCAACTTCAAATAATTTAGTTAAGACACATTTTAAATCTACATAAAATTTTCTCAAAGTGGAAGTCTGAATTTCTTGCTAGAACTTCCTAAAGCTGTCAATGGCATTAAACTTTATTTTCTTGTAAATTTTGGTTATGAAAGCTTATTTTTTTTAGCCAAAAAAAAAAAAAAAAAATAAATTTCCAACAAGAAAAAAACTGTTTCCTGAGATTTCCCTGTCCTGCAAGAAGCACAGAGAAACTACAGCTGCGTTATACATTCATTGCTTTTTTATGCAAAGGAAAACCCCCCACATACTTTAAATACTATTTTTGATTGACTTAAGGAAAGCAGGATGGGACCAGGAGGAAAAGGAAAACAGAGTCTATAATTTCGCTATTCTTTCTGAAGTTTTTGATTTGTGTTCTTCAGCAACGGCCTTAATGTCCAACAAATGAGTTTACCAAATGCAGAAAAACCCATGAATTGAGTTTTCACACTGCAGAATCTGTCATGTTCTGTGCTGAGAATCTGCCTTCATGCTGTGACAACCCACTAAGAATTTTTGAAAAGTAACCAGTAGTGTTTATTCTCCAGTTTCTGGAAGGAATTTGGGATTATAAAACATCACACTTCAATTCTTAAACGGAAAAGAAGAATTTCAGCTGAGGCAATCTCTCTTAGGCATAAGGCAGCGGATATTGGCTATCAGTGTGACAATTCTTTCTTCCTCCGCTGACCTAACTGCTTGCTTGGCAAAAAGACAACACCAAACTCACGACTGGAATGCTGGCAATCAAAAGTATCTTTCACTTCTTAAAGAGAGCTGCTCTTAGAGCTTTAAAAATGTTCCATGTCAGCTAATAACAATAGTGGTAAAACAGAAAAGGGATGTGATTTGGAGGTGTCTGACCTTTAAGAACATGTTTTCCTCTGAAACTAATTGGTCTGATCAACCCTTAAGAACAAAATCAAGCCAATGTTACTGGTATGGCCTTGAGACTTCATTTAATTTCTCAATGTGCGACTGAACAAATACACCCCTTACAAATTCCCTGTTTGGGCAACATGAAATCTCAAGGCCCTCTATTCCTTGTGATGTGAGCAAGGTATGACTGGACTAACAATCTTTTCCGGCACAAATTAAGATATTCAGTGTTTCTTCTCCTCTCCATTTACCTCTTCTGATGTGCATATCCAGAGATGTACATATAATTCCTTGGTTTATTCCCAAAGCAGCATGGGAATTCATAGGTGGCCAATCCTTCACTTCTGCCTCAGTTCTGGCTGCCAGAGGTAGAAAGTAACCCTGTTTAGAGAAGCTGTGGGAGAAGGGAGGTACTCCTGTCTCTCTGGGTGTAATTGCACTTACACATTGGAAGGAAAAGAGGAGATATAGAAGCACTGCACTCACAGAGGAAAGTTCACACACCCAGAATGAAACAAGGTCAGCATCTGGGAAATCTGGTTTGCTTCTTTAGCCTCAAAATATCATCTGTGTTGTCATATTTGTGTAAAGGTAATGTGTTTTTCCTCTTCTCCCTCTCTCTTTTTCTGTCTTTTTCTCTCTTTCTGTGAATTACATTTTATCTTTTCATAACTTTGAAAATATGAACCAGACATAAACTTTGATTTCAGTGGAACCACCACAAGGAGGTTGAACCTAAGACTGTGTTTATATAGAGACAGCAGCAGCAAAGCATATTGTAGTTTCATATCATTCTAATCTAACTCCCTCTATGTCTTATCTACTTCAGCAAATTAACATATAAAACATATAAATGATTGGCAAAAATTAACTGTACATTTCTACTTTAACTGAACAATTTACATGGCATTACAGGGGAGGAAAAGATTAGTTTTTCAAGTTATAAACAAGCATTATTTTGCAATCTTTGGCCTGTAACTGAAAGATAATAGTTTTAATTTGCATTCAAATAAAGTAAATCTCTCAGTGTAAAAGACTTTTTATAGTTCCCATAAACTAGAAACAGATTAAAGTGTAGACAGTGTAAGGAGGACAGGAAGATAAATCAACCAGACAAATAAGATGATCAAAAAAAAAAAAAGGCAAAAATAATCCTTGCTAAATGTTCACTTAGCTTCACAAGTCCCATGCACTGGACAAAAGTGTGTATGATCTCCCCACGTTTCTGCCTTTAGCTCAGAAGGCACGGACCTTTATTTAGGGATACCGGGCCTGCAATCCCTGGAAACACTCTTGCTAATTCCAAATCCTTTTTTTGGAGAACCTGCTAATCTTTCAGGAAGGACTAAACACCGTCAGCTCCTTAGTCTAAGGAGTTTTGCAAATATTGCCAGCATTGTACCTTTACTGTGGCATATGCAACATGAAACATGATTTTCTGTTTTTGAAAGTGCAGAATTGTCAGTGTCCTCAAGCTCTGAAGAGACCTGGTAGATTTTCCCCTGGGGGAGCCACTGAAACAAGGGGTGTAGCTCTTAAAATTATTTTTGCTTTTTATTCTGTTATAGTTTAATTTAATGCACCTGAACGACTCTGAGAACAGAGATCAAGAACAGGACACCCATCTACAGTCTGATAAACAAAGCATGCAAGATAAATAAGCACAGTCCCATAAGATGTTATCTATGAGCCAGGCCCCTGATTTTTGTCTAGTTTCTGGTTGCTGCCCAATGACACTCCTCCACCTGAATGGTCAAGCTGTTTTTTCCCTCACAGCCTGGGATTTAAGGTATTCACATGGGAAATGTGCTTGCACACTCCCTTTGGGAATAGTGGGTTACAGAGCCTCTGCACCTGGATGACTACATTAATCACAATGCTAATTTATGAGAGGTTAATTTAACCTGCTGGCAATGCTTTATGAGAGTTATCCCAGCTCAGACCTTTGAGAGAAACTCTTTTGGGTCCCTGCCCTCAGGAAAGGGTGCCAGTTGGTGGGTCCTGACACCACAGCTCTGGGAAGTGGTAGGAGTTAAAAACAATCTTACATTGAGAATTTTTCCCTGGTTAACTGCAGTTCTCCCTCCTTCTGCTATTCTTTTGCCCATTGTATGAGCCCCTCTTTTGCCAGGAACTACTCAGAGAAAACAGCTAACTTGAGACTTTGAACTCCACTTGCAGCTGGCACCGCCCAAAAGTTTAACACTGGACCTAGGACTAAGTGGGTTTAGCATTGGATTAAGTGCAAATGATCAATACCTTTAAGGATTCAAAATAAGAGAAGGGAAAGTATTGAAGTGAAATTATTAAAGTGACAACTAATTAAAGCATTCTACTTAGCATTAAATTATGTTACGGTGCCACAAGTCTTGAGACCAGGGACCAGTCCCATGAAGCCCCCTTCCATTTATCAGCATAAATGTACATACCTAATTAGGAAATTATTAACAATAATGCAGTTATTGATTAAGCTTCATGTCTGTATGTTCAAGAGTATACATTTTGTTGTCAGGACTGTAATTTCACCACACTGTGAGAAGTAGGGAATTGATCTGCCCTGACAGAGCTAGAAACTCAGCAGGAACAGGACTTGCATGGTTGAGGTCTTCCACCAAAACAAATATGCTTCAGTACAATTGTTTAGAGTGAAATCAAGCTCAATGTATTTTGTCTGTCTTAGCTGAAAAGTCTTGAGTTTTAATACAATGAAAGAGAAGCCTAATCAAAAAGTTTTAAGGGATCCAAAACATTTTTTTCCCTAAAGGCATGTTCTCCCATTTCTCATTGTAATCAAGGACTGCATTTGGCCTCAAACGGCAGTGTCATCACCTGTGACAACAAGGACTGAGGAAAGGTTGTGCCCTCTGTACTGCATATTTTAAAACAATGAACAAAAAAGTAGCAGTTGGGGATTTTGTAAGAGAAGATCATGTTTTGGACTGTGTTAAAAACCGTTCTGAATCAGAAATTAGAAAGCCTGATGTATACTTCCTAAAAACTCATCTTGTAAGAAACTGTATGCTTTTTGATTAAAAAGCAAAGGCTTGGTGGTTTTGTGGTATTTTGGTCAACTTTACGCCAGTAAGAGGCAGGGGTTTCATGAAGGCATGTGAGTTGAAAGTAGTGTTCTGTCCTTTCACTACCTGACTGATTATTTGTTTTAGAAAAGAGTAGTTAAAAGCAGCTCTAACAATATTTAGCATTGTTGTATCATTTGGACTTAAAAAGTTAGGAAAGTGCTGTATTTTTATCATAGGGATCTCTCACTGCAGATATATATACATTTAAGGCTGCTTTCAGAAACTATCTCTATTAAGAAATGGGAATAATATCAAAATTCTTCCCATTTCTGAAAGAGTCTGTATTTAAGAACTCTATATTTAACTAACAAGATAAAATTCTTTGTCTCCTTGGTTTTACAACTAATGGCTTCACTGACTTTAAACAGAAAATGGCAATTTTGAAAATGGAAAGGAAATGACAACCAAAGTGACCACCAAACTTTCACAGTAGCTTTGTGTGCTTGCTACTAAGGGCTATGTTATTATCCATGTCCTTAAAATTAACTGCTTTGATGAGCAAGACTTGGTTCTCTGTAAGGAACTGCCTCTAAATTTCTTACAGAAAATAAGTCCTTAGCTTTGTAAAATGTAAGAAATTAAGAAAAAAAAAATAAGACAAGGTAAGTACTTTAAAGCAAAGGCCAGATGATGGGTCAGGAGAAGAAAGAGTGAAACAGACTTGGAGAGAGGGAACGAGGTGTCTTTGGGTAACCCAGAGGACTATTCATCTTTTTAAGGCAGTAAAAAACATTGTAAACATCCTACCCAACCACATTCAGATGCATGCACTAATGAACAAAACAAAATCAGAACAAAGTAACTAAGTGTCCAGCCTCTTATTTAGCTATGACTGAAGCTATTCTGACATTCTGAACAATATCAGTGCTGGATTTCTCTCTTGGCAGATAAGGTATTTCTCTACAGCACAGGGCACAACAATAGGTGGCACACAGCTCGCTGCAGTTGCAAGCATAAATGCATATTGTTTGAAGGAAAAAAGATGCCTTTCTTTATAAAAATGGAAAAGGTAACTCTATAAGTGTGGTTTTAAGGCTGGTGCCTGTTACACTTTATTAAAAAGTAAGAATGAAATACAATCCAAAAATTCAATTAACTGTTTAAAATGTTAGAGCAATGAAAAATTGACCATTACTTACATTTCTAGACACAGGGCAATAGAGTTTTAAGGCCCCATCTGTCATTGCACCTGAGTGGCCCTCTCAACATGTATTCACAATGACAGGGGTCTAAATCCAGCACTATCATAAGTGGGGGCAACTGCAGTGAAACTGTTTATCCGATGCCAGTAGCAAATTCAGCCCACAGTGTTCAAAGGGAAAGATTTTGTAAAACACAACAGAATCTGCTGATATGAGTCCCTTGAAAATTATTTAATGACTGGAAGTCTTTGAGGGAACAGAACAGATGAAGTTCCTCAGTGGCCTTTTACAATAGCCAATTCACTAATGAACATCTGGAGTTCTTGCTGCTCTCTCAATTTTATACAGTCTAATCTGTACTGCCTTAGACCTTTATGTGTTCGTGATAAACTGGCAGCAAAGACTGCCTTAAATAGAAAGAGAGGATGAAGACAATTTTTCCATTAACAATACATTTCCCTTTGGAGTCTGAGGTAGATTATTGGTTTGTTCCAAGAGCAGCCTCTTATTTGTGAAACATTATTATTATCATTATAGTTTCTACCTGGAGATGTTTCTTAAAACAAAAGCCTCAGGACTATTCCTTCTCACAAATCAAAGTAAGATACCATGTACAAGCACAGAACCACTGTAAACTACACTGGAAAAATTAATTCACATAAATTACTTGTTTTGAGGTGTGTGGCTCTCACTGATTTGTCCTAAAAGCTCCTAAAAAGCAGTGGTGCTTCAGTCCAGTCCTTCTGCAAGGGCTGAAGTATGAGAAATCAGTCACCTGGTTCTATCCACTACTGTCTACTGGGAGAGGGTCATGCTCATAATCCACACTCCAACCTGCTTGCAGTGTCTGAACCAAATAGTTTTTCCACTGTTACAGTTTCATGGAAGTCAAACAGATGACTGCTTGTTCTATCAGAGCTCCAAATCTAAATATTTCTATTCAGTTTATTTACTAATGCCATCTTACAAACATGGCCTGATCACTAGGCCATTCCTTCAAAATATAGCAGGAACACCTTCAAAAATGGTTTCAAAACTTCCCTGCTGCCAGCCTTCAAAGTCCATCATGGACAGCAGAGCCCTTCCCCTCCAGTTCTTTATCAGCAACTCACCCACTGCAATCTGGTAACACTTAATTCTCTCTGAATCATTGTTTATGCTCTTCCTTTTCAGCAACTATTCTATAAATAAAAACCCATTCAAATACCCATTAATAAGGAAATAAAGGGCTTGTAAACCCAGAGCCACTGTGCTGAAGATTTTGTTTGCAAGGATGTTACTGAAAACTTTTATGTGCTACATTCAGCCAAGCCTGTTAAAACTCTCTGCTCATTGTTTTCTCTTCTTTTAGTGCAGTATTTCTTCCAAAACTGTACTCTTTAATGACTTCCCATCTCATTCAGTTATTTAAGCATTTCACTTTCCCCTTCAGCCTTCCTTTCATTCCTCCACAGATTTTGAAACCTGTGGTTTTGAAGAATACCTGTTTATTGCAGTCAGACCTGTCACATTCCTCTGACATCCCATGTCCAGCTCTCTGAGTGATGTGACACTGACTGTCACAGACATGTGCTCCTTCTGCACCTCCAAGAGCCCTCAGGCTTTGATATTTCATTACGGATTTCTCCACAGTTTTCAGGAATCAGACTTTTTTGAGTTTCAGCAAGGCACTAAGACAAGTCTCTTTCTTAACTTTCCAGGCTTCTTTTTTTTTTTTCCTTTTCTTTTTTTTCCCCTATTTTTTTTTAATTATTATTATTTGGCAAGCTAGAATTGTTCTGAGTCCTCTACTCTAAAGCACAGAGGAAGAAAAACTTTCTCTGCATGGAGTAATGCTGCACTGGGCTCCAGCTCAGAGCCTTAGCTCTGATGGTAAGGAAGAGAGCACATTAGTGGTGTATCTCTCTGCTCCTGCTTTTCTTTTTGGCAAGAACTACTTCTCTGAGCCAGCAGGTGTTTAATGCTATTAAATTTATGAGTAGTGAAAGCTGTTGAATTTTAAAACATCTGGGTAACATAAATTATCACAACTTTTTTTTTTTTTTTCCAGGATGAGGCTGAAAAATGGTTTTGAGACCTGCAGAAAAGCATTAGCAGCATTGACAAAAATGTGCTTATTTTTGAACATTTGACCATATGACTCTGGGCTCCCACAAGTATCCTCATGTTCAGACCTACAGTGCCCATAGAGTGTAAATTAGGAAACACCAGGAAGGCAGGCAGCAACTTAATCTCACCAGCATTCAATTTTTGATGTGTTCCACATGGATCACACAGTACACCAGAAAGCCTCAAAAGCCATTGCCTGTTTCTCACATGGTTTGCAAACTCCTGGATGTCATTCTGCAAGGCTTGGTGCACAATTTTCTTCCTCATATAGGTCTGGCTGCTCTTAGCCATAGTATATCATGAAAAGCGTAACAGAGGGAGGGGGAGGACGGTCTTAAACTGGAAAAATTCACTGGCTGCTATGATGTGAAAGAGCTAGTGAACAAAGTGAGCAGGCGATAAGAAACATGCAAAATGTTTTGAAGGGTTTCATTTGCTCTGCAGCCAATCATTTTTACTGAGCAGCGTGAGCTGCCGAGACACTGAGGATCCACGGCCCAACAGGACTGAGGATGAGCGACAGCCAATGGATGATCCACAGGCAGGATGCTTTACATCTTGAAGAGTCCAACCCTAATTTAGATATGTGAAGGCTTCTGAAGCCTCACCCTCTACCTCTGAGTTTAAAAATTCCCTGAACTGATCTGTTTCAAGTTCAGTGTGAGAAGGAAGCACTGATTCATGACAAACTTGTAGGCTGCCTGGGACAAGCCATAGAACTACTGCTGTTTTCCTGGAGTCTGGTATCACTGAGCATGGGATGTCTTCAGGCTCTGAACACAGAGGTGTGAGTTGACAATTTCTGTTGGAGAAGACCCAAGTATCACTGGCTGAGTTGCTCCCAGCAGGCTAAGCACATGGTCCACACGGTGTAGGAGACAACAAATTTGCATCTATGCGAACAAGACAGACATGCCAAAAAGCTGCACAAGAGATGAAACATGAGGTCCATGCCCAAGCTAGAAACAGAACTCTGCTAGCCTGTGTTTTCCTCCCCAGGATACTCTTCTGCCCCCTTTTTCCTCTGTGACCCTTATTTTCACTATCATTTTTTTCCTCCCCTCCAACAAGATTTGCTAGAGCTCAGAACTGATCAGCTCTGTGAGGAATTTGAAGCCCATAAATTTAACACACAGAAGAGATACCTCAGTGGTTTTTTAACAGTTACAATCATCAATGCATGAGAAATAGGAGCCAAGGAAATGAAGTGCTTCCTATAAATGCTTTTTTTCCTCTTTTAACAGCAGTTACTTTAAGCTTTGTTACCCTAATGTGGCCTGTATAAACTAAGATACATTTCCATCATGGGTGTTTGGTGTTGTCTGGTCTACATCAGTGGTAACACAGGAGATAAGAGAAGGAAGAGGAAAGACATAACTACACAGCACATTATAACGTGCTTTAGGTAAACATTTCCATTAAAAGTACATATCACATGCACAACTAAATATTTTCTCTGATCTGACCCTCTGATGCAACAGTGACCTGTTTTCAAACACTCCTGATTCAGGGGAAGGTCAGATACAAATAAAAATGGGATGTCTGACCTCTAGCTTTATAGTAAGCTGTGTTTGTTTAAGGAAAAAAGTGATGTATGGGATAATATTACCAACTCTGGACAAGGAGTGGGCTGAAATACAGGTTAGGTACATTATCCCTTGACAAGTCTCAATCCTGTTACAGCTCCGATTTCTTTTCCCCATAACAGAGCAAAAAAATATTATAATAAAATAATAATAAAACTAATAAGCTTGGAAAGAAATTTCCAGGTCACCTTTGTTTGAATGCCAGTTAATGGACCTCAGTGTTTCCCTTCCTTGGTTTTGCAGATCTCAGCCAAACACCTTCCCCTCATGACCAGACTTTCCTCAATGAAGCAGCCTATTCTGCCTACCCTATTGCAGCTGTGGAACATCTGGGTGGGAAGACCCTTTGTCTCCCCAGAGCACAGTGTGGTTACTCGAATGGTGCACAGGGAGTATGACTTGGCTCTCTACATTTCCTGTTGTGAAATTTTAACTTACTCTGATTAATGTTTGTTTTTATATGACTACTGAGTTATTGGAAGTTCTTTTACTCCTACCCTAACCTTCCCTGGGTATCACATATACAGGCACATACACATACATGTATACATAGGCATTATTAGACTTATTATTGCAAACCATTAAAACACGTGTTTTATAATTAAAAAAACCCTCCTCTTTTCTCAAAACCTGTGGAAATTCTAAAGGTTTAGCTTCATACACTATCAAAATCCCCAATTACGTAGATTTTTACTTTTCCAATTTAAAATGACTTTTTAACCAAAGCAAAACAAACACAGGCAGTTACTGTTGGCACATGCCCTTAACTTTTTTCAGCATCTTTTTTAGCAGCCATTCCCTTAAGCCACATTTCAAAACCACAGCTTATTTTTCCTCCTGTACAAAGGAAAAGGTTCTAAAATATTCTATATGTCATTTTCATGGCTACACAAGGAAATCTGTCATCATTTTCACTAACCAACTACTTCCCTTCACTCATCTCCAAATCTATCTCTATTGTTAAATATAGTGTAATATAGAATAAAATCCTCCACAATAAAGCGGTTACCTCATCTAAAAATCAGTTTTCTTTGTTAACTAGTGATTTTCCATTACTTTCCATTCTTGAATAATATCTCAAGAGCTTAAGGCAAAATAAAGTACTTAAAGTCAGGATTCTACTTATTAAATACAAACACTTGCAGAATATTCAGTGAACAAACTAGAAAAATATTAGGCTGCACAACATAAACATGCATTACTTTAAAATTATTTCCTCTCCAAATTTCACAAAGTGTTTTGCAATGCTAAAGTTTGGTGGATACTGCCATATAAAAGGGTGCTTAGTGAGGAATCAGGTGCTAGCAGCACGATATTTAAGACATCAGACTATGACAAAGCGTCTTACTTTTCAAGTTCCTTGGTGTCAGAGTTGCAGGGCTGCCACTGCTTAGGGTTCAAGACACTTCAAAAAGGTGAGAGAAATACTCACTTTAGCCCTCCAAAGACACCAGAAGAATACAACCCAGAAGAGTGGCTGAAAACACTAATTTGTTCTCAAGGACTTTTTTGGTACAGAAAGATTTAGCAGTTGGGCTCGAGGGTTAATCTTGAATCAGCTCTTTAATCAGAGGACAGTACAGCTGGGAAACTGAGGCACAGATGCGCAGGACACTAGAATAGAAACAATTCAACATCATCACAGAGACAATTAAAGAGTAGGGAATTTAGGAATCTAATAACCCATATTGGAATTTAGCCAAGATGCTGAGCAGATGCACAAAGCTGTTGCAAGGATGCTTTGTGTATTCTTTATCATTTTAATATCTTATGTTATACCATATGGTCCCACATTTCAATCATTGCAATATAAGCCACAAAAGAGGTAAAAGAAAATGTTGACAAAACATTTATAGAGATTAAATTCCCTAAGGATCTTTTGGGTCTGGGATTTTACAGGCATTCCATTTTCAAAATGCTCCAGACTTAAATAATCCCGGGGAAATATCCCTTTCTCCAGGGGATGGTTGGAAACACAAGCCATAGACTTGTGCCCAGCGACAGAGGCAAGTCCACAGACCAAAGAAAAATAGCTAAAAAAGACACCCAAAAATCACATGAGAAGGCCTGTGGCAAGAAAGCGAAATACTCAGAGCAGGAGACATCAGGCCAGGAAAGAGCATGGCCAGGAAAAGCAGCCAGGAGAGCTACCACACAGCTGTCTCCTCTTCTGCCCCCTCTCCTGGCGCTTTGTCCTTTAGCTGACTCTGGCTCTGTCTGCTTTAGCAAGCTTCCTGCTCTTTGTGGATTTAAACAATTCTTTGTTATGTGTTTATATGCTTTTGGCTGTTTGCTTTGCAAAATGCCTTTTAGTATCCCCACATTTCTGTCTCATATTTACCTGCCATTAATTATAATCCTCTTCATAAGTTGGGCCCTTCCCTTCCGGTACAGAGACACGTTCAGCTTTTCCAGAATTTTGCCTTTACCTCTACCTTTTAATTTGCAATCCTACTCTTTCAGTTGCCTTTTTTTTCTTGTTTTTTTTTTCCTTTTCCTACGGGTAGTCATTTATTACTCATTTTATGGGATGTTTAAGTAGCCCCCATGCTGAGCTGCAACACTTTAATTTCCTCACTTTTCACCTTAACATCTTTTTTACTAGCTTCCTCATTTTTAAGCCTTCAATTTAGTGCACAATTTAGCACCAGTATGCTGCTTCTTAGTACAATTCACCCTCTGAGGATGCTGCTCAGAATTATACTATTACTTAAATACATCTACATTAATATAACCTTTTTGTGGCTGCATCACAACGCAGAGATACGTGATCCTGATTTACCTGGTCCAGCTCAGCTCCTGCTGATGGGGCTAAGGCAGCACACACTGGAGGAAAAGTTTGCTCAGACTTTAAAGGGGACATTGGCAGCTCTTCCCCCAAAACCAGCGTGTCCAGGTGTGCAGTTTTACACACTCCCAGTGGATTGGGAGGCTCCCAGTACAAAAAAGTTTTGCTTCAGGGGTTGTTGTGTTCTGTTTTTTTTTCAGTTTCATGTGTGTTCTGTTCTGCTGTCATTTGCACAGGTATAAATATACAAGAACTCCTAAGAAAGCAAAAGCTACCCCAATTTTTAACTACAAGCTAAGATAGAAGGAAAGGAGATGTTGAGAAAGGCTTTGTAATCACTTCTCTTATGGAGAAGAAACAGTCTGAAAAATGAAGAACAACACACAAAAATTCAGGGGTACCAATAGCTGGGGCTGAGGGTTTACCACATGCTGCATGTGAACAAAATACCCCTTGACAGAAAATCCTGATAATATCTGGTGTCTACCACAGAAAATGTTGATTTCCTTAAAACCTGAATTTCTGATGGTTAATTTCAATTGCTTTTTAGTCATGTGTACCTCTGTGCTCTCTTTAGGGACATGGCTTTTCTTTGTGGGATTTTATACAGTGCCTGCTATAAAATGACATTAATCTCTGTTCGAATGCCTGGACCTCATTCTAATTTCATGTTTAAAGCAACCTTCTGTTTCAATTTTATGGGTGCATCTCTTACTTCTGCTTTTTGTGGAGGATAAGTCACCTGAGCACAGAAAAATAAACAAAGAAGATGGGGTACCACAGTTCTTCTCATGATACACTTTGTTCTTCAGACCTTACTGTCACCCAGAAAAGTTGGTTACTTTATTTTTTGAAGCCAAGAGCAGCTGAAAGTTCAGATATGCATTTATCACAACAATGGAAAACACAAATTGGCTTCGTTTCCTTTTCCTTGGTATGAAGTCATTACCAAACATATTGACTTGGAACTCCAGGGATTTTGAAGCAGTCAGATTTAGAAGAGGAATAAAAATACCAGGATTTTTCAGCAATAAAAGAGTGAACTTAAAGCTAAAGGGAAAAAAAAAAAAAAGGAGAGAGAAACAGTCAAATGGAGTCAGAATTGAGACTGATGACTTTGCAATTGGAAATAATACAGTCACAAAATTAACAGATTTGGGAAATGTTCTGGAACCACTGAGAACATTAAAAGATGGTTCTTTTAGTGTGAAAAAGGAAGGAACAAAGCTGCAAATTCTATAAGTTCACATTTTCTTCAGTAGGAAAAGGGTGAAAGTGTCAGTGAAGGAGAAGGAAAGCAGACAAAATTAAAACTTTAAAATTAAAACTAGTCTCTTCTTAACCCCAACACTGAACAACACTGTGACATCTTAAAAAGCTCACTGTGCGGACAGAGTAAATTTTCACTCCTGTTGTCACCTGAGATGCCTCTAACTGCAGATTGGCCACTCTTGGCACCAGCAATGGTGAAAATCTCGCTGGCAGAGAAGGCTTGTGGGGCGAGGTAATGCAGAGCAGTGGAAATGCCAGTCTCCCCACCCCCCTGATCAGCACCATCAGATGGCCCAGCTCACTGCCAAGACAGAAAGATGAACCCTCTGTCTGTCTCTGACCATCCATCCCTTACTGCTCCTTCGTTGCTGGGCAATTATTGCCTTTCCAACAACATATTGATGAGTTTCTCATCTTCTATAAGAAGGGAAGAGATACTATTCCAGTAACGCAGACTTCCAGAGCAATATCCTTCCCTGATCCAAATATTCAGCTGAAAGCTAGAAATGTTAATCCATTCCCTACTGAATAATCTCCTAAAAAGACATCCTGGATCCAGTTGCTTTGTGATGCTTCTGATAATGCACATCAATAGATAGCTATACAGTGTGTTACAAACCTTATCCAAAGTGGTCCATAATCAACTTTTTTACCTCATAGGAGATTCAAAATCCAATTGACTGGAAGTCTAGGCAAGAGAAAGCTATGTTTAAACATCATCCCCTGCATGCCCGCAGAGTATAATACTTTAAAAAAGCTCATTTGACATATAGAAAAACATTTCACTATCCATAAACACAGTAGCTCTTTGTATAAAGAGTAGGTAAATTAAACTATCTGAATGAAAAAAAGAATGGAACAATGGGGGCAAAAATCAGCTGAATTGAAATGAACAAAAGTTGAAGCTCTTTGTATCAAATATAAAGAGCGAGGCAGGAAAAAAATTCCCTCTGAAATATTCATGCTTTAAGTACTTATAAAAAATCCCAGTTTTTCACTTTTATCAGGTCATGGCTTAGTCCCTGGATAGGCACATTTTGACCCAATAGCTCTCATTCTGGGATCAGGGCTTAAATGACCTATTTGGATCTTAGATAGAGCAGCTGCTCTGGGGAGACCCAGACTCTCTGTAGCATCTGTCTTCCTTAATGGAAAGCAACTTCCTATTTGTTTACCTGCAAAAGGCTGCAAGTGCTATTACAGGAGTCTTCAGGCCAGTTTCAGCATCATGTCCTGAGATATAAAATTGTCTTTGATTTTTTATGCTGGTTTCAATCAGGAATTTTCAACCTACTTTAATTTTCCTTCATTCCTTGCACCACACATTAGCAGTAGGAAGCCTAAAACATCCCCAGTGTTTAACTAGAGCTGTGAAAAAAGGAGATACCCAGCTTACTGAATTATTTCCAAGTACTACTGTGGTTCTTTATGCATCTCTAGTATAAAGGGGAAAAAAGTGAAACCTAATCATTAAAAGAAAACCTGTTTGGATTGTTTGAAGTGTGAAGGTCTTGTGTTTTGTAGTTAGAAATTACACTTCCTTGCATGTTTCTTAATCTGATGCAGGTTTTTCCTTTATTTCCTTCTTGCTTTTAATTTGACATGCCAGTCAAAGTTAACATTAGGAAAAACAGCAAATATAAACCTTGTCATTTATATGCATTCATGTTGTACACCATAATAACTCTCATCTTGGCAAAAGTCAGCAGATTGTTCTCTGCTCCCAGGAGGAAATAACATTCATTTTAGGTTTTAATGGAGCTTTAGGGTTATAGTAACTCAAATTAAACTAAATCATCATGAATTATTTCTGAATCCCATGTTATGTGTTCTCTTTTTCCCTCTTGTTGGTTTATGACCACGTGAGTTTCAGACATTGGCAACTGTGCACTAAATAACATACACCCCCCTCAGCGTGAAGGGGACCAGCAGCACCTCAGACCATTCCTGCAATGACAGAACTTTGTCCCACCACCAACAGCACAATGAAACATTTGCCTGTTACTGTCCAGCATGATGATGTTATGAGCTCAAGGACCTATGTCATCACAGGAACAACAGCTGCAAGTATAAATTCTCATGCAAAGGTACTTCCAACCAGAAAACTAATTGTATTGGCATTATGTCTCAGAAATAGATGAGAAAGGAGAAGCAAGCACGGGAAGTGTCGATTAATTGCTGCTGTTTGGCCAAATGTAAAGTTCCGAAATTATTTTAGAACTGCTTTTCTGCAAGCAAAACATTCAGATCTATCTATCAATAGGAATGTTTTTTGGACTGCAGTTGTCTATAAATCATGGGAGGTTTAGAAATTCTTCAGAGTTTGGCATTTTGATGCATGCAACAGAGCTATGAAAAGTCAGTGTCACTTTTCCCATGTTAAATGTGTATTCTAAAGTCGATTACTTGTACTTTCAGGTTCCGGTTTTGCCACTTGTGGTTTGCAGGCATATTTTGTGAATGTATTTTCTTGGTTAGGAGCCATCTAGGATGACTAAAAAAGAGGATAAATAACTTCTAGGCTATCTACACTTGACATTTTGTATTTGTTATATGTAATTAGCTACGGAAAAACAATCAAAGAACAAAATACATGTAATTAGCAAGTTATTTATAGCTGTGGCTATTCAGTTACTTGGCATTAACTATGTATGTGATGAACCAGTCAGAGATCAGGAAGAACTATTGGCTTCCTACCAGAAACAAGACTTTTTGCACTCTGCATAGCTTCTCACACAGAACATGCTCTCACCAAAAGCAGGGTGGCTTCAGATAAGAAAAACCATCAGGGAGGCACATGTCTCCATACCATGCCCAGCACCAACAGTCCACAGACTAGAAGCAGCTGAAAACAATGCAGTTTTGACAATCTTTGCATAAATCTACTGATGTATCTTGACAAAGGTGGTACTACAAAGACAGTGATGCTCTTAACTCTTTAGTTCACTCCTATCACCCCTTCAGCGCAGCTGTCTAATGCCAGTATGCTTTTACCTTGCACGATGTGGCTGAGGCCACTTGCCAGGGCCTATTGCTTTGAGAAAGAAAAGAATTATACTATTCTGCATGTGCACTGCATAGATTAACAACCACTACCTTCTAACAAAGATACTTAAAAAACCCAAACTGCTTTGCCATCTGTTTTGGGCATGCCAACACCCACTCTTCTTCTTGTCACTTCCTTCCTTCACACTTTCAATCCTCCTTTAAGCAGTAAGGTTTATTTCTTCCTTGTGTTTCAGTATCATAGCCATGGTTCACTTTTCAATTCCATTCTTTCTCCTTTTGCCTTACACACTGACAAAGGCTTCTATTGCTCGTGATTTCTACTCCATTTCTTCCTACACAATATTTTCCAAGTCCACTCATTTCCCTTTCTATGAAGTTTAATCCTTCCACAAAAAAGATTTAATTATCTAATCTGAACCTGACTATCTGAAATGATCCTCCCACAAGTCTAGGTAGTAACATGCAAGAGTTGGTCCCATTATGTTTATTTTATATACAGAGGGGAGAAAGGCAACCTGTATGATAAGAAAAATAAAAAAAAAAGGGGGAAAAAAAATTAAAACTAGCACTTGCAGTGATTTCAGCCCCAGTGGAAAACACACATTTATTGGGAAGAATTCTCAGCAGTAATGCTAGAAATCTAACATTTTCTAGTTCAATTACAACATCGGATCCTAGATATTGGTAAGAGGCTTGTTTCTCAGAACTTTGATACTGAATCAATACTGTGCTAACTTGTGATGCATTAAAACAGTGCAGGAGGTGTCCAAATGTTATTAATAGTTTCATAGCCTTCCCATCTATTCTGCCAGACACAGTTATTGTCAAAATTACTGCTTTATTGAAATAAAAACAAGCACGTTATGGACTTACATGAAGCTGCACTTTGCAAGACAGCCTAATGAATGCTGGGGAGTCTGACTGCAGGCTCAGGGTTTGTTCCTTCACTGTGCACCACAACCACGGGAGTCTGAAAGGCTTTGCTTGGCCACTGTCCTGCTTTTGAACAACGGGAATGATGCTGACCCCAAAACCACCACCGTATTTTGGGCCTGGCACAAGTTCCAGTGACATTTAAGAAACAAGTACACGGTCAAGCCCCCTGAGAGAACAGGCAACCATTTCAGTGATGGGATTCAGCTTCTCTGACTTCACAGATCCACAGTGGAGGTGTTTACATCCCACCTGCTGGTACAGACTCCCTTTCTAGTCAGTGGAGAAAAGTAAGCACTTGCAGGGCACAATTCATCTGCTGTGTCTTAAAGAGGAAAAACAATACTAAGAAGCCCCTGATCTTCATTACGGACTTGCAAAGAAAGCCTAGCAGATGGAGATACAGGCACTGTTGGCTCCTGCGTTTGGACAAACAGTTCCCATCCATGGTGTATAAACTGAGTAATATGGACTGTCTCTTCAGCCTTATGTCCTGATGTTTCTCCATTCCCCTTCATCCTTTTAGAAGCCCTATATGTTGAATTCCATATTTTTTAATTTTTTTTTTTTTNTTCTTTATTTTTTTTTTTTTTTTTTTTTTTTTTTTTTTTTAAATCAGTGTCTTAACTGCTGCTTCATTGGACTGAATTTCAATGCTACTTTCACATTGAGGCAGCTTGCACATCCAATTCATTTCCCTCCTCATGTCTGCTAACTGATGATTTCCAGTTTCATAGAAAGACATTACTGGTATTAGTCTCTCGATGGTTTGGTGATTTAGAAAATCCCATCTCATATCTCCCTTTAAAAACTTGACCCATGTTTCCCTGTGTGTTCATGTAGTCACAGACCCCGTCAGGAGCCTGCAGCACTATAAATTAGAGTTTACTGGGATGACTGAGAACTTTTCAGTTTATTTTTATGAAATGGGTTATTCTCAGCTGGGACCTAAATGTTAACCTCATTGATTTTTTTCCCCACACAGGCCACTAATGCAGCACTGGAATGCATCATATTTGATGGACAAATTCAAAGCTGCTGAACTTGCCTATATCCACTTTCATGTGTAGTTGACATTAGGCTGAGACTCTCTGATGCACATGACAAAGCTTCTTTCCATGCTGACGGAACAAAAGAAGGAAAACATCAGAATGTTTGGCCAATGACAGGATTAGAGGAAGGAATTTCATAACGTACATACAGATCCAATTAGAAATCCTTGATTTTTAAGGACAAAAGAGCTATAAAATATTCCTATGGTTAAAAGAAAGCAGAATCATTTAGACATTTTGGCCCTCCCCAAAGAATTAATAGTTGACTGTTATTTTCTTCTTTAGGGCTCGTGTTGATGAAATCACATATTTAAAATCTAACCTATTAATGTTTGCAAAAATGGCATTCCATTATGAAATAAATTAATCATTCATCTATGATGGTCATGAAAATTAGTGAGGTTTTTCTTCCCTTTCTTCCTTCCTTTCCTAATCCTTGGATTTTACCTATAGCCTGAGTGCAAGTAATGCACATTAGTCAATTAATAGGCTGTTAAATGACAACAGTTCCAGGCAATTTAATTACTGTTGGTAAAATAAGAAATGAATTATTGCATGTCAGTAACTAATTTCAGCTCCTTTTCTTGGAACAAATCAACTTTGAAAGTGATGGCTTTAGAAAAAAAAACAATTGCTTCCCTGAAAATCCAAACTGCTGAGTCATTTCTTGGGAAAAAAATGTAAATGCCTCATCAAAACCTTCTGCCCTTTTCTCCTAGTGCCAGGCAATATTTATTTAAAAAGTACAGTATTGTTTCTGCAGCTAAATATACTAAAAAATAAAGTATAAACATAAATGAAAAAACGCCCATGCAACCCAGAATGTTCTTCCCTCTGCTTCAGCCTTTTTGTATGGTTATATAATAAAGATGTTAAAATGAATGAACTTTAACCATCAGTTGAAATATGTAATTCTGCAGTAAAATAGACTTATTTGCTGTAGCTGATGATATTACAAGGTGGTTTGCACATGAAACATCAATGGTATTTTCTTAATTGTGCATTAGTTTTCTGAAGTATAAAAAAATCATTTAATATGGATAATAATCCTTAGCAGAACAATTTATAATCCTATATTTTAATAACTCTCTATAACATAACGACATAGCCAGGACAGGTTATTATGTGCTGCTTTCAAAAGACATCAGCATAATTTACAACCTCTTCTGGAGGAAGAGCAGGAAGCCCCTATTTGGGAACATCTCGTACCACTTTCAGCATTTAATACCAGAAGGAAGTCAGTGGCACCCAAGTGGCTCCCCCTCCTTGGTGCATGTTCCATCACATTTCTGGAGTGAGTTGGCTCCACCCCAACTCTCTGACTAGAAGACACCTTTCTCAGAAGGTTTATGGTGCTGTTCTGTGACACTTTTTATAGGGAAGTAAATAATTGTTAATGCAAAGAGCTCTGAGAAGACTTCATTTTTCTATCCTCGCATATGTGTGAACTGCTGAACAAATTACTAACAGGGTCTTGAATGAGTGCCTAGAAGGAAAGGAAGAAAAATCACTGGAAATGTTTGGTTGGTTTTTTTTTTTTTTTTTCATCCACAGCCCATTTAATACCTTCTCACTGCTGAAACTTGTTGTTTGACTGAGGGTTCCTCACCAAAAATAAGGACAGCACAGACAGGGTTCATACAAGCATTAGTCAACGCAAAGATTTACACAGATGAATTTTTTAAAAAAAGTGGCCCCACCAGGCACCTTTGCTTATGCAAAATCTTCCCAAAAATTCACTTATTTAAACATAAGATGCATTGGTTTCTTGAACTCCTTATAAGAGTTACATGAAAATCAAACTGCAGCAGTTCTTACTGATTCAAGTCAGGTAGGTGAGTAAAAAGAATCCATTTTGATAAGATAATTTTCAAAAAGTGAGCTAGTTCAAAGCTTTCAAACAGAACGCTTTTCACTTGAAAATCACCTGTGCAAGAGAGCTGCTTAAACTTAATTATAAAGTCAAAGCTCTAAAACAACAACAACAACAAAAAAAACAAAAACAAAAAACAAAAAACCAAAAAAAACCCCAAAACACTCACAAACAACAAAACCCAAAACAAACAAAAAACCAAACCAAACTCCTACATCCATATAGTCCAGAAAATTTTCATATTTATAATTTGTTTCCTTAAATGATTTTCAGATATCATAGATCTCACTATGTCCAGAATTCTTATTTCATTCATGTGTATGGGCTAAAATCCAGTGTATATTAGGGCAGTCAAAACACCACTTCTTTCTGGCCTCAACAATTATAAAATATTAGAAAAAGGGTTAGCTAAGAACTTTCATACTCCCCATCAAGTACCAGTATTCATTGTATAATAATACATATGAATACTTTAACTGTGAAATTGAATATGACTCTCAAATGGAGCAACGTGGATCTGGGAACTAACACATCCTGCCTCTCAGAACAGTACACTTGAAAATACACCAAATCTATGACATCCTGAGAATAATCCCGAATCGAAGGAACAGGAACTCATGGTCTTCTGCTTAAAATCATAAAATTCATCAACTAAACAAATACGCTTGCAGGTAACAGGACCCTCCACCATCATACTACAGAGTATAACCATGGTCACTGCCTAGTCAAAGGTACTGGCTTTGCTTTTTGCCAGTTACAGAGATTGCTGCTGGCTACTGATAGAAAAAAAACAAAAATAATTTTTTAATGTTTATGGCAAAGAATAGTGGAATCTGCAAACTTGATCCAATACAGCAAGCACTTGAAAATTCACATATTCCTTTGTTAGCAGAAGAAAATAAATCCATCTCTCCTCCATTTCTCTACATTTAAGAAATGTCTAATGCAATTATGAAGGATATAAACATTAGTAATTAATTCCCAACAATTCCAAGAGTTGAAGCCCCATTTAAAAGCATGTGCTTTGCCAGAGATAACCTTACTGCATTTATTTCCTCTTACATCCGCACAGACAGACACTAGGAAGGAAATTACCTTGCTGGTATTCTCCCAGTTTCCCCTTTTAACTCTTCCATAAAGAAGCAAGAGCTTTTTTAAGGAGTCTTTACTAACGAGCTGGATACCCTTCAATCCAGAAAGAAGAGTTCAGATAACATGTAGTATAGTTACATCTCTATTTTTTTAAGAACACACTTTCAGTTGCATAGCACATTATCTTCTGTTGGTAAGTCTCCATATATTTACATGGCAAGTGCTGGCAGAAACAGCAACAGAGAAGAACAGCAGAAGCAATAACAGGAAAACTATAGTCAGACACATAGTTTCTGCCATAATGCATGGTCTACTTATTAAAAACTACTTAGTAATAAATAAAAACATCCAGAGGGATCCATAAGGCTGAGCAGCAATCTAGAGAACAGAAACAAGAAATGTTGTATGAAGTACCAGAAAAGGATATTTCAGAAAGCCTCTTCTCATAGGCCCTGTCCACTAACTCTGCTCTCCTCTCCTCTCACAAAATGCCTTGTAATAGAAAGGAGGGGAACAAATACTGCCTCAGGACACAGATTACCCATTAAGTGCTCTTTCAGGTAATAGGAGAGCAACATTTCATAGGGACATCAGCAAGTGCAATTGTCATCCTGGAAGGGACTTTGCCTCCAAAAGGCAGGACATGGAATTTTAGGAAGTACCTGAGTACCTGACTATCACTACTTCTTCAAACACATATAGAGACCCCTCTTATGATGCCTGTCCCTTCATCCTTTCTCTAGTTATCAATAGTCATAAAACATCATTATACCAAAACGCTTTCGATATCAGACTAATAGGAAAAGTCTATCAGGCATTTTATAATGCAAATATGTCCTTTTAGGGCTTGCAGAGGGAATGAATCCAGGAGTTATTGTCCATTCATCCTTTGACCTCTCCTCTTCCAAAGCCTCTGGCACATTTACGATTTTCCTTATGTATTAGCTATTAAAGGAGCAGATTTCAGAACTGCTTCCCAAGGAAACTCACATTCAATCCCCCACTTGTAATAGAGATTTACAATTTAGTTATCTATTGTGAATAATTAGTCTCCTAGAAATTGCTTTGGTAACATTTAACGTGACACGGGTTCTCTGCTCTGCTCTCATTCCATATTTCAACATTTTATATTGTAGCTCCCTTTTTGACAAACCCTATTAACCAAACCTTCCAGGCCTTACTGCAAATGTCAGGCTATAGAAAACAGATAAGAATTGTCATTCTGCAGTGCCAGCAGAGGCCTGCTGACTTGAATCTGGCAATGCTTTACTAAAGCTATAACTCACAGGGCAAGAGAAGCAGCAGCACCAATTGCTAGGGCAGCGGAGAAGTGAACGTGGCAAGATGTTTTACAGTTTGCTGTGTTCCGTAGTGAGCTGCTAGCTTATTTTTCTCTGAAAACCTACTTAAATTACAATCTTCAAATGAGACAATGATAAATTCAGCAAGATTAATGTCTGGGTTGCAATGCAGTGACCAGCACATGATACAGCACTTCAAAAACACATTTGATTTCAGATTCACTTGGTAAACCAGCAAATTTAAGAAGTGCATCCAAATTCCAGTGGCCTTATATTTAGAAGTGCTTTTAATTTTATTGATAAGTAAGATGAAGTAGGGAATGTGGATTCATTTAGTGTATATAGTCTCATATTTTAAGGACTCAATATTTCAAGGCTACAAGTTTTTTTTTCCTGTAATTTAAAAATTTTAAGAAAGGAAAAATGTGTTTTCTACTTGCAGATGAAGAATCAGAATCTATCACCTCTGTCATTTGCAACAGCTTCTTCACATCATTTTGTTCAAGACCAACTCTTAGAAAGAGAGCTGGTGGGACACATTATTGCTTAAAAGAATGTCCCACACTGAGATCCTGAACAGCAGTGGCCTCTTGTTTTGACTTCCCAAGTTTAGGCACTTTCAAAAGGCAGACAGCTAGTGCATTAGCTAATCACAGCCATATCCAAAACATCTTGCAGGAAGAGCCTGTTGTGGCCAAGCATACACCACAACAGGCAGGCAGACAGACCTCTCATCGCATACTGAAACCCACAAATATTGGTTTAAGTGTCTCACTCCCAGTTCCATTCATTTCACTTCTCCGATATATTTTGGTAAATCCCAGGTATCTAGCTGCATCCTCAGGCATCAAAAACAAGTTTTAGGAACAAATGTCAAATTATGCAGAACACCACCATCACCTCCTTTACCCATGCTGGGAAGCCAAGGTGGAGCAATCACAATGTATGTCTTGAGAAACAGAGGTACCAAGGCTTCTCTTCCTACAAATTACTCCTTGCTCATAGCTGGGTACATCAAATCCATCTAATGAAGTCAGAATCTCACACTTATATGTTACTATGAATGAGATGCCTCTTTTTAAAGGTGGCTCAAATGCAAGAAAACAAAGGAATGGCCATAAGATCTGCTGCTCCCATCACTACAGTTGTATCACTTGTGACCTGATGAGCTATAGGACACATCGTCAAAACCAAGAGTCCTTATCTTTCCTGAAAGGTAATGTCAGCAGCTGCACTCACTAATAAGGGCTGCCACCTATTGCTTGTGTGATGGTAAATGATTATAGGCAGACAAATCTGCTGCTTCATTTTAATCAGTTACTTAATCAGCTTCCTGGAAATGAACTGGTTTGGCTCAACAGACTGAGTGACAAAACGTGTCAAAGCTGAGGGTGTAATAAAAATGTACTGATAAATCATGAAAAAGTGATACCATCACTCTTTTTATTTACCCTTTTGTTTCTACCAGAGCAAGTTAACCTCAGCTCCTTTCATTCATCTTTTGTTGTTATTGCTGGGAAATTTAGTATTTAGCTCAAGATGTTTCGCATGATGAATTATTAAAAATCTTTAACTGTTGGACAACCTTCTAGAGGTATAAGATTTTTTAAGAAAAAAATTATCCCTTGTTTTGCTGTGAGGGGAGACAGCTAATGAAAAATGGTCCAGAATTATTGTGAAACAATTGTCTGTAGTGTAATCAAGTCTGCTTCTGCCCTCCAACTACTCCAAGATATAATGATACATGTATCATTAAGCAGCTGCTATGGATGCCTGAGGAAACTGGTAGAAATTTGTACCTATTGTTTTTCTTTCTCCACTTCAATCTGCTCTGTTACACTCCTTCCATCCGCTTCCCACTGCACTTTTTTAAATGCTACAGGCTTGGGGAATAGGGGCTGGAAAACTCACCAGCAGAAAAGGACATGGAGGTGTTGGTCAATAGCTGGCCAAACGTGAGCCAGTGTGTGCCCAGGTGGCCAAGAAGGCCAATGGCATCCTGGCCTGTATCAGCAATAGCGTGGCCAGCAGGACCAAGGCAGTGATGGCACCTCTGTACCCAGCACTGGTGAGGGCATGTCACAAGTCCTGTGTTCATTTTTGGGCCCCTCTCTACAAGAAAGACATTGAGCTGCTGGAGCGTGTCCAGGGAAGGGCAACAGAGCTGGGGAAGGGTCTGGAGCACAAGCCTGATGAGGAGCAGCTGAGACAGCTGGAGTTGTTTAGCCTGGAGAAAAGGAGGCTCAGGATGGACCTTATCCCTCTCTACAACTACCTAAAAGGGGATTGTTAGCCAGGTGGGGGTTGGTCTCTCCTCCCAACTTACAAGTGATAGAACAAGAGGAAATGGTCTCAAGTTGAACTGGGGGGGGATTTAGATCGGATATTAGGAAAAATTTCTTCACTGAAAGGGTTGTCAGGCATTGGAACAAGCTTCCCAGGGAAGTGGTGGAATCACCATCTCTGGAAGTGTTAAAAAAAATGGGTAGATGTGACACTCAGGGACAATGTTCAGTAGTAGACTTGGCAATACTGAGTTAATGGCTGGACTTGATCTTAAAAGTATTCTATGATTCTATACACTTGTAGCTGGACTCTGTCACTGGCTCCACTGGTATAACCCTTCACTCAAAGGCATGTCTGCTGTCTCTGGGAAAGGAATTTGATGTTCCTGGACTAAGTGGCTCCTTAATTATAGAAGCTTCCAAGGAAGGGCTTTTAGGGTTGTGATTTTTAACACAGCAAATAGAGGGCAAAGGAGAGTGTGTGACTAATGTTCAATTAGAAGAGCTTTGAGGTTAAACAACTGTTTGTTTAATGGTTGATAAATGCTGTGCAATATCAAAGACTATAATTAGGTGTGGGGGCTTCCCTACCCTGTTCCCAACCCCCACACACGTGGTCTCTGGTTGGCAAGTTATCCTCTACAAAGCTACAAGGCATGCTCTTTGCAATAGGTTCTTAGTAGAAGACAAAAACACTCCTTGTGGCTGACGTTTCCTGCACTGCTCTATTCTTAACAGAAGACATTTTGAGGCCTTTAAATAATAACAATATTTAACATTAAGCTGAAATTTTGCCAATGAAAAAAGTCATCTTGGGACAGTTTATGTTCATTTTCATTCTATTCAAGCAAGAGGCCACCACACAAGGTGTAGGAAAAAAGCAAAATACTGAGAGTACTCAGTGAAAAAGGGAACATGGATAAGAAGCATTATACTGAGCTCTTTAACAAAAAAAAAAAAATCTGGTTTATAATTTTATTTTATTGGAATGAATAATCTATCTCCAGGGTGCCTGCCAACAGAAATTTATTTCTGGCATATGTTATAGAACGACAGCCTACATTTTAGTCATCAACAAAGACACTAATGTGATCATGCCAGCACATAGGTATTCAAGAAGGTGGACACTGATGAGTGGATGTCATGGAAATCACTACTGAGGAACCTCTTTAATTTGTAAAGGAGGTTTATATGTACATGGCAGAATTCCACAACAGCTTGATTTTCCTAAGAGAAAAATAAAAAAGCTAAGCAGCTCTCAACTAAATTTCTGTGTGCTGGCAAAGAGGGGGCAACAGGGTAAAGCTGCATGAAATTTTTCTGCTGGAACCTGAAATAATGCTAGATCAAATCCAAACCAGCCTCCAGGAGTCAGTGAAGCTCTGAAATACTTTCAGCCAAGGAGATTTCTCCTAGATTTTGACTCTGTTTAAGGGCAGATAGAACAGTATGCCTCCTATCCCATACCCTGTGGCCAGACACCTGATCAAGAGCCTCAGTGACTGCAAGGTTTCCCAAGCAATAAGCTTTACTCTAAATCTGCTACCATTTAATCAGGGACAGAAAGCTTTCAAAAAAATCCAGCTCTCAGGATCTGCTTTTATTTGAATAAAACAAAGTAAAATCTAGATCTTTCCCCATCTAAAAACGCCGATTTGCCAAATACAAGTCAACACAAGCATCCAGAAAATATGGGTGGGTCTGTGGCACCAAAAAAATCATTTCTCACAGACATCATCTCAGCAAAGTTCTGGAGGTTACTCTTGAAGGTTTTTCCACCTCCAGCAGCCTACCTGGTTAGGCAGACTCCTTCCCCATTAGTGCTTATTGTCCCAGGAGCCCCAGGAAGAAAGATTGTATTTCCCCAGTTTGTTCAGCTAATTTTGTTTAACGTGGTGATAAAGATGGGACTGCACTATCATACCAGACTGAGAATGAGTCAGCCAGAGCACAGGTACTTGTTACCTCTTGGGTTTGCCCTCAGAGGTCACAGGGAAAGGCACAGGGAGACAGGAACAGCCACCCAGTGAGATTCATCACAGAATGGCAGAGGCCTTTCAATCTGTCACAGGCAATTCTGACTGTTCCTGAAGAAAGAAGAAACGCTATAGATTTTTATGTGTTCAACATATCAGCGAAACCTGTACCAGCCATGCCACCAGAGGAGCCAGATGTATTCTGATAGGAATGCATGTTTTCAGCTATGAAAATATGTTTTTGATAACTGGATTTTGGCACAAAATATTTTCCAAAACATAATTAACTGAAAAAATCCCCGTATTAACCTGTAAAGCACCAGTAACATGCAAGTCTTATGGTGCTCTTTTATTTTTTTAGTGAATTAGTAAAAGAGAAGGAAAAAATGTCTATTTTAAAAATTATTATTGATTTTGCCTGTCCATATCAGTTCAACTTTGACCCATGAGATTTGTCTCTTCTGCGAGATCAATACAAAGCATTGGACCTTATAGGATATAATTTTTCACATCCTTTAGATGACATGCTATAGATTGATATTTTGGCCAGAACTTTCCCTTTGTAGCAAGGCATTAATGATTTTGAAAGCACTCATAATAATAAAATAAAATTAAAAATAAAAAAAAACCAACATATTTAAGACTAGCAAATGAATGGTAACTGCACTTCTTATCAACTGGGAAAGGAGAGAAAGGAGAGACGACATCATGGTTCTCTGTTCTGTGTAAATTGGACAATTTGCATCCTCTTGCAAGATTTTTGATAGAAAGAAACCCCTCCAACCCACAAAGCACATCTCTTCAATAGGGTCATCTGCAAAGCAGCTGAGGAAATAATGCAGGATTAGACAGTCACAGAAGAGGGGAACAGAGAGATTGGTAAAGTCTAATCCACCACAGGGATGATCTTCAATCATCAAGGCATCAGACAGCACACCACATGCTTGCAGACTGTTCCTCACTCAGAGCCTGAACTTTGAAACACTTCTTTATGCCAATTCCTTATCAAATTCTCATAACAGAGATGTTTGCTCTCTTGCCTTTACAATACACACATTAACAGTAACCAGTTCACAGTAACAAGTCAAAGTAAAAAGTAAGAGAAACCAATAGATCACAGGTCCTTTCCTATTGCCCAGGCCAACCTTCCAGCATGGAGAAGCCTCTAAGCAGCATGCGAATTCTGTGTTTATTTTTAGAATTTGTTGGAAAACAACATTAAACTGATGACTGGAGGCTTTTAGACCTCTTGCCCCTCAAATAGTAACTATCCAAAAAGCTCTCCTCCCAGACGAATTATTTTCTTCTTTTAAGAATGATTGCACAAAAATTTCAGCCTGAATTATTTAAGGAATCATGTTTGGTTTTTTACTTTCCAAATAATCAATAAAAGTTGTGGGAAGCATAACTTGGGACTGCATGTTAATCTTGCATTCAGCCTTCCTCGCTAGTTTTCAACAGGACCTATTCATCTTGCTGAGTCTAGAGGAGTGATTTGTTTCATCTGTACACTCCATGCACCACTAAATATAAAACCAACTTCTGTTTAACAAAGTGGATAACAGCATGAGGCCCTTCCTGATAGCCTGGGCCCTGGTAAGAGCATTGGAAATGATGAGAAGTTGTCAGCCTGGGAAAGCGACTCATTTATGGCACAAGCCACACTGGTGAGCAGATTAGTTTTGAAAAGAAACACTGTTGGTTTCTCCTCTAAGCAACTCCACAGATACCCTGTGAGCCTTCTGTGATTTGTCATATTTCTATGAAAGCATAGTAACACAGGGGCCTAAGAGCAGCTGGATAGGTCTGTTTAGCCCAGCATCCCATATCTGACAATGGCCAAAAGTGGATACTGAGAGTGGCATGTAACGGGAAAAGCTGTATTTAAAGGTACTTTCCCAAAATGCTCTCCCAGCTTTTACCAATCTGCAATTCAGCAGGTTTCTGTGTCTGCTATAATCACCACACTTCTCTATGAAGTTATCCAGTTCTTGAGCCCTTGCTAACATCACAATTCACAGAACACTGCAGCAGTTTCAGTGCATTGCTGCGTGTCTGAAACAGCTACTCTGGCTTCATCTCATACCTCCTAACTCTCCCACAAGTTAGGTAGATCTGAATTCATCCATATCTTTCTCCTTTCCCTCCTGGGCTGAAGCACCCCAGCTCATACCTCAGAGTTCTTTGGGCAGAAGTGGCTCTATACCCTTGTCAGCATGCTCTTATTCTTTTTAAATACCAGGACAGAAATGATACATGATGCCCAACACACAAGTTTTGTAGAAGCCTGGAATGATAAAGAGCTCATGTCCCACTGAGCTAAAAGAGGAGAACAGTTTCAGTGTCTCCATTTGGGTTTCTGAGATGACCTGCAAATGCAGTCCTGTGGTTTTCCCTTGGTTCTGTTTGGCTGTGACAAATGGCATCAACAAGGAGAAGGAAAGACCAGCAATTACAGCCCCCAAACTTTACCCACCCCTTGTCTGAAAGGTTTAAAAGGTTTGCAATACCTGCTTGTGCTGTGACTCTTGCTGGTCAGCAGTGTTGTGAAAGATTCCTTCTCACTGGGTATCGGAGCAGTGACTATCACAGCGCAACTCTGAACTTCTTGGGGTCCTCATGCACTCCTGCACCACAGTTATCAGTACAATTTCATCAGCAAAACCGGCCATGGGAGAAATCGTGAAAGCCTCAGAGATTTCCACTTGGAAATTTCATTTCTGAAGGCTCAGCAGTTTTGTTGCTCAGTCAGGCACACGCTTCAAACAGCGCTGCAGAAAACACTGGTGGCAAAGGCATAGCAGGTGTCACCAGACTGGAGTAAAGCTCAGAAGCTTGTTTTTCCCCACCCAGAAACTGCTGCAAGGAGAAGAAGAACATGACATGGTATCAACACTCCACAGGTGAAAGAAAAGTTGCATTTTGTGCTGTACAATTTTTTTGGAGAATACAGAACACAAATCAAGCAGCTTTCGGTGACCTGTGACATCTGTGGTTTGTACTAATGCTGTGAAACATGATTAGAAATAATTAATGAAGAATAGCATTGACCATATTTTGGTGTTTTCTAAGCACAGTTTGACAAGCAGAATTTCCATCTCTTATCAAAACCACACCAGTATAACATCACTTAAAGTGGTATCAGGAGCAGGAAGACATCTGACTCATTTTTCCATAGAAATTTATCTATGTAGTCTTGCTAAGGTCTGATGCTTTGAAACAGATATTAAATTAGTCTTAATATTAGAGGTAGGATTACAGATTAGAGAAAAGAAATGGGAATATATTTATATTCAATGAGGCATTAAAAAATGCACACATGGAAAGAGAAAATCTGAGCAAATAAAATCCTCTTCTTAATAAAGTTCTAAGATAAATTGTCTAAATTTGGGGGTAACCAGAGAACAGGAAATTTAATTCCTTACTTATTCCCTTATGACTTCAAAGGGAAGACCTGATTTCATATGCACAACATTAAAGGAGCATTTTATCAAAGAACAGCTATATGTATCTCACAGAACAGAGAAATTTAAATGTCTTTTTTCCCCATAAGTTTTAGCAATACAAAATATTCTTTACAAGGTCTTCTAAACACTGAACAGAGCTACTATTTGCCATCCAAAGTTTTCTGTTTTCTACTGTTTCCTAGTGGAGAAAAGAGGAAAAGATTTGTCTCTGTGGTCTGCATAATTAGCACTCACATTCTCAGGGTGCTTCCAGGCCTCCCTAGGAAGCTGGGAAACCCAGTAATATTCACTTCATATATCATCAAGAATCACTGATGCATAATAATATGCAACAATACAGAAATCTGACTGCAGACCACAGTAATATTGACTATCAACACTATACTGGTATAACAATTACAAAAGTAATTAGCATGTCATCTTCTTTTCTGACAGCCAACTAATCAAATAACAGAAACAGAACAAAACAAAAATAGAGAGCAGTGAAAATAGTTTTAAATAGCTTTTTCTAGCTCATGGTGATATATGCCCATTGATATTCTTCTTCAGGATCACTGATGGGAAAAACAGAAGCATAAGAAAATCCAGGATGCTAAACAAGAGGCTTTGTTTTCAGACCTGCCATATACTCTGATTCAGCTCCCAACAGTGAGGAGTGTTCAGGTAGTGTTTGCACCTAAAAATCATGATAACAGCTGCAAGTGCTTCTCAGAAAGATGCCACTCATCTCAGGAGATGCCACTCCTGTCACTCAGGATAAGGAATCACACCTGCTGAGGTTAAAAAAGGCAGTAATTTTCTATAGAAAAGCTTGTGCAGGGTGCTGAGCGTTTGGGGTAAATTGTCCAGTGCTTGCTGGTGTCGTGAGACACTGCAAGTTGAAACACAGCTGCAGAGAAGCCAGTGGCAAAGCTCTCATTTACATCAACAAAACACCACCGTCTTTCTTTGCAGACAAACCCCCCAGTTGCTTCTATCATTTCTGCATACAGAGTCGTTGGGAAAGGATTGGCTTTGTTTTGGGGAGCACAGAGCTGAAGGCTCTGCCCTCCAGAAGCAGTGGGTGAGCCATTCCCACCCAGTGCCACAGCTCTGGTTCTCACACCAGCCCAGGCAGATGCCCCCTAGACTGAAGGAGAGGAGTTTGACAGATTAAATAAGCAGTGATTTAATGTGGGCTACTCCTGCACTGTGAGGGGACTCTCACAGCTCCTTCCTGGAAATGGCTGCTGAGCTACCATAGACACCAGAGTAGCTGACTGTGCTTCACTGCAACTACCACAGGACTTTTTGGGGGGACTTCCAGATGTGCAGTCCCCGCGCAGTTTCAGTAACATAATTAGACCTGGGATTTATTTAGCGCTATTCAACATGTTTTCAGCAGGGCTGATTATGTGCCATTCCCTTAGGAGCCCTGTTATAATTTGGAGCTTCCTCAGAGCTGCAGGGATTTGAAGAGGGGAGGGGGGGCGGACTTAAATAGCATTACATTTGTACTGCTGAGGTATTCCCTTTCGGGCCAGAGGTAGCTTAGCCTCCTACCATGCCCACAAGATTTTCTTTCTGTCAGCACATCTACAGTTGATAATTTGAAGCATTTTCCAGGGAGCTGGATGGAGTTATGTCTCCCAATAGTTGTTATTCAAACACGTTACGGATATTTGGGCATTTTGGCAGAGAGTGGTTTGATGTAATTAGGATCAGTTTCTGGTTATGGCCATGCCAGGCCAGAGGCAGAGGGCACTTCTCAGAGTGGGAAGAGGAAAAGCCAAAGGCAACGATTAAAACAGATTATTATACACTTTTGAGCTAACATGTGGAATCAATAGCAAAACATTAGCAGCTGTGCTCAGCTGTAGAAAAGCCTGCAGTCTTACTGTAACCAATAAAAATAAATTATGGACTGAAAGGGAGGAATGCAAAAAATGGTGGGGAAACTAGAGCAAAATTCAAGGAAAAAATGTAATATAAACATTGAAAATCATTTCTAACCTGAAACAGTGGGTTTGTTTGCTTTGTGTTCTGTTTGTTTGACTTTAAATCACATTAACAGGTTGAAATTGTGCTTTAATTAGCAGGCTCCATGATAACCTGGGCAATAATGGTAACATCCCACAAGCTCTGAAGGTAAAAACAGAGAAAGTGATAATCATAATCAAGTTAGTGAATGTTAGATGCTGCACTGTGTTTTCCTAAGAAAGTGGAATGAGACCTTATCCTGACTTTTAGCTTGGCAGAAACATGAGGAAGGAGAACTCCAGACCTGAGAAGTTTGCACCGTACAGTGAATGAGCTGATAAATATAAGGCATTTGGTGATCCCCCAGAAAGAAGGCAGGGATCTTATTTGGTGGTTACAAGCAAAAACCAAGGATATGATCTTGTTTTGTTAAGGTGCAGCACAAGGTTGACTCGGGGTTAAGGAATAAGTGCAAGATTTAGTTCCAAAGCTCAAAAACTGTTGTAGTACAATCCTAAGTACTAATGTATGTGATTTCTTCAAGCAATAATGTTTGCTCAGGACAGTGTATTAACCACTAAGGTTAAGAAATTCTTGGGAAACAATCTATTAATACATACTATAAGATAAAAAATGCACAAGTCTTCTGTGATAATTAATAAATTTCTGTCCTCTATTTAGACATGTTACTCAACCAAAGTCAAAAAGGGATTAACAGATTTAAACTCTGAAAAACAAACAACAAAAAAGTGATTTTAGTAAAAACAAGAAAGCTAATTCTGCATCTTAATTTCCACTTAAATAAATTTGTAACTTGCAGTGATAATTTCAGCATGACTGGTCAGAAATGAAAAGTAACAAGTGTTAATTGACCCATATTTAATTTTAATCTAATCCGACGGTCAAGAGTGACTAATTAACTTTACAGAACAAATGAAGACTTTGTTAAATATCTAATTTCTTCATCCCTTCGGTTTTGATGTTAGAACCCATGAGAAATCATCTCAGACATTGCCAAGGCATCTCAAAACAACACAGAGAAGACCAGAATGCATATTCATAGACTTCACAAGGAAAGAAAGGAATAGGAAGAAAAGCTAGAATAGAGGATTTAACAAAACTAAAAAAAAAAAAAAAATCAGGTGGTTATTACAGGTTCATAGAATATACTAAGTTGGAAGGGATCATCAAGTCCAACCCATGGCCCTGCACAGGATCAACCCCAACAGTCACACCATGTGCCTAAATGTATCATCCAAATGCTTCTTGAACTCTGTCAGGCTTGGTGCTGGGGAGCCTGTTCAGAGCTCAACCACCCTTTGGGTGAAGAACCTTTTTCTAATATCCAACCTAAACCTCCCCTGACACAACTTCAGGCCATTCTCTCAGGTCCTGTCACTGCTCACACAGAGCAGAGATCAGTGCCTGCCCCTCCTGTTTCCCTCATGAGGAAGTTGTAACTGCAATGAGGTCTCCCCTCAGTCTCCTCTTCTCCAGATGAACAGACCAAGTGACCTCAGCTGCTCCTCTCACAGCTTCTCGTCAAGGCCCTTCATCATCTTCATTGCCCTCCTTTGGACACACTCTAATAGCTGAATATTTATATTGCAGTGCCCAAAACTGCACACCATATCCAAGGTGAGGCCATCCCAGTGCAGAGCAGAGCTGGACAATTTAACACTGCTCTGAATTTATCATATAGTCAATAATTTTTATGTGAATAGGGTCCGTACAGATAAGATGAGGGAAATTAATACCAGATCTTTCTAAGAAAAAGAATTAATACAGTCACAGATGATATGCTGAACATCACAAAAAATCTAAGGCAAACCCAGAGATTATACCCTTAGCAAAGCCACGTCTTACATGTTTCCCTCATACCACTGAAGGCTTTGAGTCTTCAAAAGTATTCCATCCTTTTTTTGAATTCAAGTTTTCTTGTTTTTCAAATCTACCAAAAATTCATGCAAGACAAGTGAGAAACTATCTTCACTGAATCATAATAGCTACTAACCTGGAAGACAGAGTCAAAGATTCTTTTCCTGTTTGATTCAGTAAGCAGACACAAACCTCCTCACATCCTAGATTGCACTTAATAAACAGATTCTGCCTTATCTTAAAGTGAACGTGTCTCTGTTAGTAAAATCTCTGCTTAAAATGAGACATGTGCAAACAAACCCCCCAAATCTGAGGGTTTTGTTAACCTACATTTTTCTTTTGGAGGACATTTTTGTTAGAAAGTTTCTTTTTTGCTGTAGTTACCACAGTGAAACTCCAGGATCAAAAGCCCACTATCATTCCTTTCTCTAGTTCCCATGATTCGTTTCTTTCCTGATGTCTCATTAGAAACCCATCAGGATTAAATCATGTCTTAATGAATTAGGATATTCAGTAGTAACTTTAAAAATGTATATATTTCCTCTTATCCAGCAGAACATCAGTTAATAAATGCCTCTATCAGAGTGTCATAGCACATTCTACTTCAGCAAAGGCATCTCCTGGGTACTTAACACAAGCAGATGACCACAGCAGTGCAGGGGTGAGAGGCTGAAACTTTCTGTGCTACAACATGCAATAGAAGTCATCTTACACACTGAAGACAGCTGTGTTGTAAGGGCCTGGGCTGTCAGCTCCACCAAGCAACCTGGAGGAATCATCACAAGCTCAGAGGGATAAGGGAACTTTGCCTACCTTTGAAACTGTGGTTTCAGGGAGTGTAAATATTTCTGCTGAGAGAATGAGACCACTATCGAATCTCTCCCAGCAGAGGCTGAGAGCTTCACTAATAGAGTTTTCTCACTTTCTTTCAAAACCAGTATTGGCATAGATATAGGAAACACTTGTGGTCTGCATTTTACATCCCAGATCCTTAACTTTCCCCCTTATTTGCATATCCTGTGAATTGTTCTCCTCGGCCTCCATGAAAGCAAGAAGCCTAACATATGCAAAACAGAAGTTCCACTCGAACTCCATTATCAGGTATGTATATATACATATTTTTGTGCCTCCACATTGCAGGGGTGACTGACTTTTACAGGAAACTGTATAGAAAACTTTGTTTAACTCTCACAGGAAGCATGTAACTAGATACCAACATCTTCATTCTAGCATGACTTCTAAGTGCTTTATTCAAAGTTTTACAGTAAATGAATGTCTAATTCAAGGAACAAACTCATGAATCCTTCATAACCTGCCTCAGAATATAATCCACTCTACCTCATTCTCTTGTTTTTTTTCTCTGAAAAATGGGCTTGATAACATGCAGCATGCTTTCAGCTGCAGTTTTAAAGTACAGCTTATAGTGCCTGAATGCATGAGTAGTCCCTCTCACCTATGGTACCTGAAAATCTGTTCTCCACCTGTTCAATCTAAGACTGGTTTTTGTTTTATCAGTTTTTACTTGATCACCCACATCTGTACCCCTTCATCTCCCTCCTTCCCCATGTTGGTTGAACTGAAAAACCCAACTTCCTCTAGCTGCAAAAGTAGAGCAATATCTTCCATGTCTTTAACTGAATCCAGAATAATATGAAGATTTCATGTTGCATTTTAATACATTTGTACCTTCCTAAGAACATGCATTTCTCATATGAATGTGACTATTTCTAAGTGTTCTTCTTTCCATTCCCTATTAATTTCTTAACTGCTATATTCTTTCACCTTGCACAAATTAATAACCAATACCTCTCATTTAGACTCACCCATTGGTAAAACCTTATAACTGTTTTATCTGAAGGCTCTGACTGAAAACTGCCCAACTGCAGGAACAACATGATTGATGACACAAGAACTACTGATACAGTGGCACACAGAACCTGCCATTGCAGAGAAAATCACTTTACTTAACATGCCATACTCAGAAGCAGTTTAGCCACTGCTGTGTGAGCAGTTGAATAATCCCTACAGCTAGAATAAAAATGTCTGGAAAAGTAAAAGCAGCAGCCAGTCAGAAGAGATTGAAGTTATCATCCTGGGCACATCTGCTGGAAAACAAGAGAGAAAAGCCCCTCATCTTCTATTTGTTAAGCTATTGCTTGTTGCTTTACAAACCCCTCAGTTTCAGGTGGCAGTAGCAGTACAGGGTTGATATAACCACAGTCCTAAAGTACATAGAAATCACAGAAAAGTTAATTGCATACTTATGATTAAGAATACACTGGTTTTGTTTGTTTGTTTGTTTGTTTGTTTGTTTGTTTTAATAAGAATTACAAGAAGATGTACACATTCTAATATTTTGATCTCCTCCCTTTTCCAGCCTATCTATCTGTCAGGCTTAGTCAATAAAATGACTTTAAATTTACAAGAACAAATGTGAAATCCTGTGTATTTTTATGCCCAATTCTATTTATTTGACGCAATATGCAACTTGAGAAGCATCAAAATCCAGAACAAAGATGTTATCAACCTCCTCCTAGTCTTGGTTGCTGTCAAAATAATGAGAGAAACTGAGTGCTGTTGTCTTTGCCACGTTATCTATACTAGTAACTCTATTAAAGACTAGGCTAGCCTCTCAGAAACTTCTTTTACTCAATCAATGACCTCGTTTCCATGGCAGGCTAACACAAGGTGCCATTGATGATGACTTGATTTCCTTTCGCATCTGAAGTGGAAAAGGAGAAGACAGACTAAATGAAATCCCATCCATCTTAATGAAATACAATTATATTCTCCTTATTAATCATTTAAAAATCAATATGTCTCTTCTTGGCAAACCCCGCCAGAATTTGTCATTCTGTGCCAGGCCTCAATACATCTTGTCCTGTAGTGATTTTTATAAGTTCAGTCACCTGTTTCCCAGGGTAAATAACAGTGTTTCTTTGTGTTGTTATGAGAGCACAAAGAATGACACTGGTGAGAAAGCTAAAAAGACAGCACACACATTTTAATCAGCAAAAATAAGTATTTCCTCCCTGTGAAGGTTTTTAATGAGTAGTGTTCATTTGGAAAAAAAAAAAAAAAAGCTTTGATAAAAAACAAAAACCAAAGGTCAATTGATATGTACAGTTTCATACTGAGCATTATTTATCTTGTCATTAATAGTACCATGACTTTCTGCCTTAAATAATCTTACTTATTGCATGGGGTGGTACAAATTGCATCTCAAGGTCTGAATGAAAAGTGTGAGTTGGAATTCTTCCTATATCCATTTCCGCTGATTTACAGACTTGGAGAAATAACATTTCTTGCTGCATTAAAAAAAAAAAAATCATTTTCTTTTTATCTACTTTAGATATAAGAAAAACTTGAAATGTTCAGCAATTGCAGCATCCATTACATTGAAATAAAATGGAAGTACTAATTGAAAAAAAGTTTGTGAGAGGCTGTTCCAGTCCTTTAATGATATTGCCAGCAGTGATAGGTTTTCTCAGAAAGATATTTATATCACACAGGACACTGGAATACTTACTGAAACTTCTGTGAGGGGGAGTGAAATCTTGACTTTTTTTTCCTCCCCTCAAAAAAGGCCCATAACTCAGGGATAAATTTTTAAGAAAAACAATCATCAAGAAATCATCCCATTTTGAAAACAGCTATTTTATAGATGCTGCTTCAGCCAATCATTCACATATACAATCACTGATGTTCCCAGGAGCATGTCATTAATGTGTTTCCAGTGGGTGAAAAAGACAACTCATTGCAGCATCAGGATAAAATCTTGGTTCCACCAGCTCTGGCTGTGCTGTGGGACAGCTTGCTTTGTATAACTATGCAAAACATGCACTGCTTGCAAAGTCAGAAGGGGGATATACAGTAATGTGTGCTACCATTTACCACTGGTGTTGATTTCTTCTCTTTGTTCTATTAACCTTCTCTGCTTTATGTTCCAAAATGGAGTCAAATACCTTTCATGACAATTCAATATTTACCTACTCAAAGTAAACAAGAGATCCCTGAAGACCTACATTCGATATGTATTGAGTTGCTAATAAATCCTGTTTGCACATGGAAATACAGGACTTGCCAGGATAGATGATATTTCAGAGCTGTTTGGTCCAATATTCTGCCTTAGTAAACAACATCAAGGTGCTTCAGAGAAAGGTAAAAAAATCCAGCAATAAACAGATGTATAGAATTATATTATTCAGCCTGTAAGCAACTTCTAGAGGGAATTTGGCCCAAACAGTACTCAAAGCAGCACCCCTTTTGAGGTCAGGCTTGCTATTTGTACAGAGAACACTCAGGTGGAGCCTGAGATGTGATGGGGGAACAAGCCCTCACGTGCCATCAGGCGTACCAAGACAAGTGGTACGTGCAGGCCTGTGGGAATTCATGCTGCTCATACACACAAGGATGTGTGAACTACGCAGGTGAGCATTCAAATGGCACTTGCAACCACTTCTGAGCCCGCTCTTAAGAGTTCTCAAGCACTTTTCTACGTTCCTTATGGTAAATAATATAAAATATCTAGTCAAAGCAGTGTTACCACTTGGACAGCAGATGTAGTGGGTGCTAATACACACACAATCCTCTGGCACACACTGCCACACAAGTGGTCATGTGAAACATCCTCTGCTGTCTGATTTGTATCCCCAGTTATATATTTGACTTTGGACTTAATAACAGCATTTTAACAGTTTGTAATAAATACAATAGAATAAAATAACAGGAAATCAAAGATATTTTTTTACTCCTACAGCCTACTTGAAAGGCTTTGTTCTTGTCTCCTACTTCACATTACACAATCTGAGGACAACACTTATTTTAGAGAAAACTGGTATAAACGCTTCAAATATATGTACTAAGTAAGTATACATGGTTTGTTTGCCAAGTCCTTTGGCCTCTGTTGTAGTCCATTTGGGTTTAAAATAGAAGGAAAAAAAAATTAAACCAAATAGATGTTTTAGTTCTTAACTCCTGTTCTTGAAAAAGCATTCCACCTGTGGTACATATGAGATTTTTGTGGGGATTTCATGTTAAAACTCTAACAGACACATCAAAATAATAATAATAATTTAAAAAAAAAAACTAACAAAAGAAACCTCTTTTTGGTAAAGTCTACGATTTGCAGTGCTGTCTGCAAAATCAACACAGGTTTCTTTTACCAGTGGGAGGTTTTTTTCAACTCCATAGGCTTTAGCTTAGGGTTGAAACTGTACGTCTTATTATATAGGACCTGTGCTTCAAGCAGAACCTTCAGCAGCTGGAATAACTCTGGTAATCAGTAATTAGGAAAAGGTTAATGAATCTGCTGCTAACACCATGCAGAGGTAATGGTTGTCACACAGAAGACGACTGTTTGATACTGAGGGCTTGTATAAATGTGATACTAACTCAAATGGCCACCTTCACAGCACTGATCCCACCTTACTGATAAACATCTCAAAGTCTGGTACCTCAGCCAACACAGAAAGCAATGCAATGGGCATCTCCAAAGAACAATCTTCCCATCCTAAGGCAGGAAACCTGGGCACCAGGCTTGGCCTGCTACTTAGGTGCTGAACTTACAGCAGGAAATATGGGTTTGCTCTCCTCTAGGAAATACTGCTGATGATTCTTCCCATAAACTATGGGATCATCAGGTGGAGGAGATGAAGGAGGAGAAAGAAACAGTTGCAGCAATTGGGGTGACCACTGGTCAGCCCTGGGTCCTTGAAAGCAAGAAGTGTTATCCCAGGCTGTATCAGGTACAGTATTTCCCGAAGTAAAAAAACAATCACAGCCCCTATTTAAGCATTTGTACGTGGGGACTCCCAAGGACCATGAAGCCCCATTGTGGCCAAATACTTTTAAGATCGATTAGTTTAAAGGGTAGGTACTGAACTGAAACAATTGAAGGAAAAGAACACCTCTTTTATTAGAGGAGACCAACAGTGCACTGCATGTTTAACAGAGCAGAACAAAGGCTAAGAGGTGCAGTGATTGCTGTCTATAAATGTATCAGAGGGTAAGCAGCAGGGAGGAAGAAAGCTATTCATGTTGAAGGACAGCCCTGACACAAAACAAATAGGTATAAACCAGCCACAATTATGCTGGAAATTGCAAGAGGATTTCTAACCATCAGAGCAGTGAAATATTCCCTAATAGGAACAGAGAGGAACAAAACCACAATGATTTTAACTTTGGACCATGATGTGTTTATGAATGGGATTAGAGACGATGTGATTATCCTCCATATTCAAGGACTAGTTTAATGATTAAGGAAGTCACCTCCCTTCATTTACCTCAGGTATTTAGCAGTTTACTGCCTAAATACAATAGATTCACAGTCATTTGCTTTTAGCCCATTGTTGCACTGAATCATCTACGCATTTCATATCAACATTTAATATTTACTCAATAATAAACTATAGTTACATATTTAGATAAGAAAAAACCCCACACAGTGCCTATTATCTCCTCTTTTTTCCATGGTGTGCTCTCACAATTTTCTCATACATTTCTTCACATGAAATGCTTATCTTTAAGTTCCAACAGAAACACTAATATTTGTACAAGTAGAAACTATGTGGAGATGTCACTACTTCCATCCTGGTAAGCTTTTCTGTATCATGTTCCAAAATAATGGAGCTGATTTGCTTTCAAAAAAACCCTAAACTTTAATTTATTCAGATTTGTCTATTATGCCGTCCTTTTTTTGGCCCTTGTTTTGTTTTTCACATGAAAGTCACGTGAAATATCCTACTTTCTTTCTATTACCCCTCCACCCTTCTTGTCCATATTCAAAACTGGTGGAAAGAAAGTTCAGTTGTTTGGGGTGAAAAATATAATCACTTTTCACATGCCAAGGAATGGGAAGGATTAATGCACTTTGATGTTAATACCACGAGTTTTGTAGTTTTCCTGTTTGTTTGTTTTCATCTTCCCCAATTGTCAACAGTGTACCAGATTTTATAGGCAGCCTAACACAGAGCAGATGCTGATTAAAGGAAATGCACTTTTCAGTGTGACATTTTAAAAAAAATACCACTCTCTCTAGTCTAAATGCTGTATTCCTAATGAGTTTTATTTTATTAACTGTTGTGTGAAAATACAATGAGCTTATATTTAATTGAAACAGAAGTTTTTACAGCTAACTTGATGGGCTGTGACTAGGCAGTTAATACTGACCAGAATACTCCTGCTGTCTACCCTGAGGGCTGAAATATAAGGTGCAGGCACACATGGCCATTCACTCCTGTGCATCCATGTGGCTGGACTGGAGAGGCTGCTTTGCTCCCTGGCACGTGCTGACAGTCTCCCTGCTGCTGCTCCCTTATCATCTGGCTCTTACCACCTTCCTTACCTTCTGGATTCAGCAAGTCCAGCTCCATAAGGCAGAGGCTGGCTATTTTTAATTTAATGTGAATAAACCCTAATTCCAACCAGAGTCATCACCTTAGCTTGCATTTGTAGATACAGTTGTACATATGGTGTGCCTGTAGATAACGTTATACCTTTTGTATCTACAGAAGACATAAATTGCCCCAAATGCTCGTAGCTCAAAAAGAGACATTGCAAATGCAAGTCAAGGAGCAGGGGAAAAAAACTTGCACAGGAGAGAAAACTTAGTAGCAGTGAAAAAAATGTTAATGTATTCTTATTTTGATGACATTGTGAAATATATCTGTTTGCTTTGGCTTGAAATACAAATTAATTTTACCTGAGGTGCAGGTGGAAAATTTCCTTATGCTTTAATTTTTGAAATAAGCTGCCCAATGTTGGGCAGACTGTTCATTGTCACAAACTTTTAAGGAACTAGAGGTCACTTCAGTCATTCCAATCCTGGTACGACTTAACTCGGTAAAACTGCTGCTGAATTTAAGATGACCATGATCTGATATTCCCACATGAAAAGGAGTGGCACTGTCCCAACCTTTCTACAGTGAAACCTGATATGCTTTTCCTGCTATGTCATATCATTTGTACTGCACACAGCAGGTAGTGACAAAGGATTCTTTTCTTAGCACCAAACCTTTAACAACATCTGCATTCATAAAGCAATGAGCAAACACAGATGATGTAATCCAGAGGTTAAATTACTGACTTTCTAAGTGTGCCCATTGCTTTTGTTGGAAAACCAGGAAACTGAGCCCAAATTTTACATAGTATTTGCATCTCCAGTCAAGAGCATTTGCAATACTGCACACAGAATAAAAAGACATTCAGAATCCTTTAAAAATCCAGAAATCTGTAAAATCCAAATCACAGTTCACCTGATTTTCAAGTACTTTCCAGCCTTTCACTGCAGAGTGATAGTAACTCATACCTGATTATCATCACTGCACATCAGATCAAGATGTAGCAGACAGCTGACCTGGGGTGATAGAAGCTCTTTGGTGAAATAGTATGCAAAACATGTTCACAATGAGCACACAATAAATAACTACTGGCTACAAATTGGTATTGGGCTATCATACTAAGAAGTTGGTTTAAGAACTCACTGCCTGGTAGGCCTTATTAGTGCAAAGTAACTGTTGTTTCACTTTAAAAAAACTTTAAAAATCTAAGTTTCCAACTCTCTCACCCATCTCATTCCCTCAACCCACAGATGTATTTTCAGAGGAACACCTCAAGTAGCAACAGGAAAATCATGTGAAACAGGTACTGGGGTAAAGAGAACAATTCAGAAGAAGGTTGAAGCAGCCACTCATTACACAAAATGCCTACAAGGTCTGAAAGACTAAACAGACCAGATGGTAGAAGGACACACAAAGATTTAACTACCAGACATGTTGCAGAGTGGAGGGTTGAAAGGTGCTCAGAATAAGGCTTATTGGTGTCCCTTGCATTCTCGTGTGAGAACATTTGTAATTTCCCATGTAGTAATCCTTTCTCTTTAAGGTAAAACTCAACTAGTCAGCACACACAGAGCAATGTATATGGTCTTCGGGAAGACCACCCCAGTGTCTGAAACAAGCATCCCTTGTTCAGAAAGGAGACAACCTTGAAGACTCAAATCAGTTATCTCTTCACTGTCCCACATAATCCTCTTTCCTAATCCTATTTCCACAGCACTCCAGGCTTCAAACCTCACCAGCACAGTAACTCCAGGTGCCTCTGATCTTCTGATCTTCCCTTGTGGGGCTGCAGCCATAGTACTGCAGGGAAGAAAGAGGGACATTGGAAAGGGACAGCATGTAAAATCAGAAATGTCTGTATTACTGATGCCTTGGCTTCTGTGAATACAGTGACAGTGCCATGCTGAGGAGTCACTGCTACAGACAACTCACTCAACATCTGGCCAAGTGGACCCAAGGTAGCCAGCACATGTAAAATCTTACCATCTCTCTCAAATATTTCAGTAGTGTGATTGCAAGTACTACTCAAGAATCAGCACTGATAGGTGAAGCAACTCTGACTTTCAGGAGAACTGTTAAGCACGTCTCCAGGTTGCCTGCTTTGGGATTGCTCTACTGTCACACAAATAAACATACATTGTGACTGATCAGTGGGGAAGAGGGGTAGGGCAACAGCACAGATGCCCAGAGAATGAAATTTCCTAACAGGTTTTCTTGTCATTGAAAAAGAAAGATATACCTCACTGTTGGCACAGTGCTCATTTTGAAGTTGGAACAGCTTGTGGTTCACTGCTCTGTAGCCATTCCTAGAGCATTGATGGATATTAGCATGTCCAATGCAGCTGTATATAAAAAGACTTGCAGCTGTATATAAAAAGGAGAACAAATGAAGACTGGTTCTCTTTAAGTTATTATCCATACATCAACATACAACAAGCCATAGCAAGTTGCAATTCACATGGTTTCGGCCACAGCTGGTAGTTCATGGTTATCAAAGGGCTTGGTCTCAACTTGTTCCACCTTCCCACAGGAAGCAGATATAGCTTCTATAAAACATATTTGTTTGCCTGGCACCTTCTCTTTCTCCACGTTCAAAATACAATTACTACCAGTTTCTTCACTATCCTTTGGGCTCCTTGGAGTCTCACCTTCTCCACACTATTGTCAGAATTCTCTTCCTAACCAAAATCCTGGATAGGCATTTTAGCAGCTAATATACATGATTACAGCCACTCCAACTGCTGTCAACCCTACAATTAAAGAAAATCTAATTTTTCTTTGTCTGAGGTTTCTGTTTCCTGAAGTTCCCTGGCAGGAATGGATGAGCACTACCAAAAAAACCACTACCACACAGCACATTAACAAGAGATAATAGCAGTTTGGGGGACAAATCCTGCAGCCCAGTACATGAAAAGACAGATCTCATTTAGTTTAGATGTTTGCATAAGGGGAACAAAAGGCACTACCCGTGGAAAGCCAGGAGAAGACAGAAGAAGCATTATCTCAGAAGTCTCTAGATTTTTAGGGTGCTTTGACAAAGGAAAGATTAAGCAGTGTTCAGCTAAACAAAATCATGTTTCCTACAATCCAGGGGAATAAATCCTCTACATTCAAGCTATTAGTGCCTAGTATGTAAGGAATGATTTCTAAATGTATATCCTAGAAAAGAGCTATTAAAATATCAGATCCAGGCAAGATCTGGGTTGTGAATACAGTCTGCCCAGACTATGCCTATGTTCCAGATGTGTGATGACCCCTGCATTCCTCTTTCATATATTTCATCTCCCTCTATACTTTGAGGGACCAAACACAGTACAAGGTCAGGCTGCAGGGATATTATGTACCTTGCTGCCCTGGGAGAAGCAGCAGACCACAGGCTGGCGAACAAGGAGACTGTGGTAAAATACCTCAATCGACCTTGGTAAAAAAATAAATTCAGCAGCTTTATTCAATATACTCATAAGGAGATTATTTGGAGCAAAAAAATTGTACTACCAGGGCTACTTATTGACTTCAGGACAAGTCCTCCAGCCTGGATACTTCCCTACAAGTAGGCTGTCATTTCCTAGACTCACGCTGATCCCATATCCATATCCTTAGTTTATGTAAATAACTTCAGCACTCTTAATTCAGGCAAAGCTGTGTCAACTTAGACCAGCTGAGGGTAAGATTGAAGCTCTGTATGACATCAGTAGAGACAGACAGGAGGAAGTACAAGAAGGAAATACCCTTAACCACAAAGCAATCAAAATAGTGCAAATCATTACAGTTCGTACCTAAGCCTGTAGCCAAAATAAATGGCATCATACTGGATTTGCAACAAGAATTTGGAGGGGAAGCGGGCAGGCACCACCATTTTATTCCAGTTTTGTGCCCACAGTTTAACACACAGTAACACCAGAAAAATATAAAGACTGATGGAAACTAAGGTTTATGTAATTAATATTTCTTCACAAATTGCATCTTAGTTATTACAAACACACCTCTTTGCAGCCTCTGGTCCTAGTTGTAAAAACACAGTACATTCTGTTAGACTGGGGAGACCACGCATGTGTAATTCCTCCTTTGTGTTTCTGTCTGAGTCTCTAAGACTTTGAATACTGCAATATAATTCCAACAAAACCTGCCAGAAAGAATAGAGGTTTGGATGTATTAGAGAACCACATGTAATGAATTCCAGTAAATGGACAGAGAAAGAGATCTAATAAATGCTTTGACTAAGGTAAAGATGTCATCATTAGCTACCAGAGAGTCCACACAGGACCTAACCACAGATTTCACAAGCTCATTGCTCATAGAACATTTTCCTAATTCTTTTCCTGCTATCTAGCATGGTCATCTTTTTCTCACCTGCTTCACAGAAATTTGTAATATTTTAAAATTCTGAGAGCAGAGAGGAAAGAGGACTTCAAAGCCCAGCTCATGTTCAGACACATCCTTTGCAGACAGACCTTATCTTTCTAACACACCATCCCCACACTGATAAGTGTGAAAAACCTCAAGTTTTAAATTGCTTACAATCTAGATACAGCAGTCCAGACTGGGGATTTGTGCAGTCACAAAGCCAAACAATTGTGATGTATTGTAGGACCACGGGACCAATTTTCAGCTGCATTGTAAGTAAGACCAAGACGAAACACTTTCACACAAAGTTTTGGGGAAACAGTGGAAATTTTTTCCTTTGTTTATGCTGTTTCACGTGGATACAACACTTCACAATATGGGATCCTTGCGCTTGTGCATGGCTTGGGATACTCTCATGGTACAGCCATTCTACTCTTGTTTTCTTATTACAAATTAATAACAAGGAAATGTTACATAAAATCTGGGGGTTGGAAACATAATAAAGATTTTAATCATGTTTCCTTGAAATAAAAGGAAAAAGCAAAGTTATGTCACATGAACAAAACCAAATCCAGAACTGTTCCTCCAGAACCAGATGTCTTTCACTGTGTGATGTATCACACAGTCATACACCAAAGTCATACAGACTTAAATTGAACCAAGAGGACTGAAAAGTAGCATTTATATTTCTTTAAAATGGTTGAAATACCAAAGAGTCCGGGACTGAAAGTAGTTCTAAGAATACTGTTTACTTTCTTCAGAATTGAAATTCTATTGTTTGCTTAGTCCAGCTTTGGTATAAAATGTAACACCTTGTGTTAATTTCTTTCTCAGTCATGGATTATCACTATCACAGTGATTCAAAAGTTCTAACACAAGTGAGTTTATTGTTTTCAATATTTTCATTTAAGCTCTTTAATCAATACCTGCCAAGACAATTAAAGAGCTCAAATAGTTTCCAAGAGGAATTTTTCCCTTGGAATCGATCTCCTTTTTTTATTATTATTTTTTTTCTTTATTCCCCTAGTTATTTTATTTTTAACGCTAACCAAAAAAAAAAAAAAAGTTAACACCATTTCCCCAAATTCATTCACTATTCTGATTCTTGTTTTATAAAGGAAATGAAATTTGTCATGCTGCTATACATCATTTGCACTGCAGTACAATGTCCCATCTGTGTGTCAAGTACAAAACAAAAGCATTTGGTGAAAAATTGCTAAAGTAGTAATGATTTTTGTCCTCAACTCTTTGTTTTGCCTTTCAATAAAGAAGGCGACATGTGCCACAAATGATATATTGTTGTTTAAGTACAACCCTAGTAACACAGTGCATAACCAAAACCATGTTTCACAGCAGAGAAACTATAGTTTACTGCCCCTATGGCTCTGATGAGAATATAATGTTCTACAGTTTATAAATGCTTTGAGGTCAACACATGATTTACTTCAGCTTGTTCATCCAATGAGCAGGAGGTCCAAAAATATATCAAGCTATTAGACAGCCCACTGGAAGCTTGGCGGAGGCTCCCAGTGATGGAAAGCATGCCATGGAAGCCTCTCTGTCAACTGGAGATGAGATAATTAGATCCAGGTAATACATTGGAGCCCCATCAGGGAACAGGACAGCAAACATGTCATCTTTACAATTTTTTTTTTTCTCATCCTCCCCAGCAATGCTGGCCTGAGATAGTAAAAAGTGTGAAGGATTCATCAGTTCCCAGCAAAAGCACAGCAGTGGGATAATCAAGCTATCATCCCTCCATCATCCTCATTATCCAGAGACCTGGTGTTCTGTACAAACACCAAAACAACAGCAACAACAGATTGAGGAGCCATACTAGTCAGCTCCAGCTTTTATGTTCCATGGTAATGCCACTCAACACTGATGGGGCAGGAATACTGTAATACCCAAAAAAACTTTAGAGCCTATATTTAAGTCACAAAGCTATCTCAAGCAAAGCAGTCTACTAGAGACCTGAACTTCAACTCGACAACAAAACGTTCCCAAACTGCTGGTGGATCAGAACATGTATGAATGTTGAGGTAACAACAAACAGCGATTTTATACAGGATGTTCAGCCAAAACCATAACACCCTGGCCTTTTCTCCCCCACACGTTGTTACATACACATTTTTTTTTGCAGGACCCACTAGCTGGAACTTGAAAGAAACTTGATACCAGGAGGATTCCAGTGCATTAGAGGAGCACTGCCCTTGCATGAGAAAGGCAATTGAAAAACACCTATCCACACGTTAGTGCGAAAAAATACCTTTCTGACTTGAATCAATAACTTAGAAGATGCTTATGCTTTCCTTAGACACACATGCACTCCTGAAAACTAGAAAAAAATCCAAGAATTTTAAAAAATTGTGGTAAGAAAACAAAATAATTTTAAATACAGACAGTTTACTCAAAATACATACTTTTCCATTTTCCAGGCTTCTTATATTCATTAAAAAAAAAGCAAAAGGGTCGTTTTAGTCATGACTGATCCTATTTTAAAAATACAGCCTTATATGTGCTCATCTATTATTATTAACACATAGCTTTACTTACATAATTAAATATAAAACATATACACTAAAATTCCTTTCTCCAAAACATAAAGATTACTTCTAATTCCTTTCCCAGTAGCTGGCATTTAGAAAAACCTTTATTCTCCTTTCCCTCACACATTGCACACAGGCAAATGAGTAGGTTACAGGGGAAAAAAAATGAAAAGAACAACCTCTTAACTACAGAAGTCTTCTTGAAGCCTCGCTGCTAAGAGAGATGCAGCCCCTCACTGGAGAAACTGATGGACTAACTTCATGTGCTTTATCCACATGTACACTGTCCTCTTTTATTTTTCCTGGAAAAAAAAAATATATATATATATACACACATGTATGTTCTGTCAACACACCAGTAAAGGGAAACAAGAGGTGGCTCTTGCACGTTGGGAATGGATTAACTCCATTTCACGCTTTAGTCTTAAGCAATCTTAAAACTCAGAACCATGAAAATCCAGAAATATCGTGATTAAGCGTAGAGTTTAATCATGTAGAAGTTTAAATTAAATTTCTAATTAGACCATTTAAATAAACATATGCATGCCTCAGAAAGCCTTTACTGCCATGGCACACACCCATTGTTGCTTTTAGTTCTTTTCTCAGAAAATATTAAAAAAACCCCAACAAAACAACCCTCGGTGGAAATAAATTAATAATATTGCAAGCATGAAGTAAATTCCAAAGAGAATCATAAAACTCAGAACTCAGCACCACCTCTAGAAAATCAGACTGAATAAAACATCCTGAAAGTAGAATGCAGGAGAAAAACGTATTTTTTTCCAATTGCCACCAAAGTAAAATTGATTTTTCTATTCTTCCCCTTCATAAGTATGACAGTGAGTATCTTCATGGAGCTCCAGGAACAAGAGAGCAGTTGTGGCAACCGTCTCCGATGCAAGCAAAGGTGAGTAAATTTAAGCTACTGAAAACACTAAAAGAGGAAAAATTCATGTCTAGGAGAGAAAGTACTAAAATTAAAAATGAAAAAGCATGGGTAGGCTAGATAAAATCAATACAACTTTTCCCAGGGTGTTCTTTTATAAACATTACTTTGGTTCTTCCTTGACCACAATATATACAGAAAATAAAATGGCATTTTTATGACTCCTAAGCCCAGTTTTTGCCTCCATGAAGACTCAGAAGCTGAATGGATTTAAGACTGGAAATATAACAGCAAATCATACTTTTTTGCATCGCACAGTGAGGGAGGCACATAGCATTTAGGAGTCGCACCTATAAAAAGGAAAAGCTACAAAATCCCACTACGTTCAGAGCATGCAAATTGAAAGTCTGAAGTTGTATCAGGAAGAAAGCTCTGCAATACGGCTCTCAGATACATGGACACTGGGAAAACTACAGTAATTGCGTGTTAAAGATCTTCCTAGACATGAAAAAAAATGTAGAAAGCACGTACGTGGCTAAGAGAACGCATAAAATTGCAGGCTGAACAGCAGAAGCCTTAAGATTGGGCTCCATTTACCTCTGATAATAGGAAAAGAATGTTAATACTATTTTTTCCCCCCTTTTCCTATTTACTACTATAAAGCACAATGTTTATCTGAAGTAGCATGGGATCAGGAAAAGGAAATCATCCCTGCAGACAAAACAGATTTGCGGGAAAGGCAAGAAAAAACTCAGAACACTTTTATGAGCAAAAGCCATGCAGGAAAACAAGACCTAAACAGCAGAAGCTGACTGATCTTATGACTTAAATCAAAGAAGAGAAAGACAACTAAGAATTTACTAGCAATGAACTCTGGAATACATGCCAGCTTTTACAGATCCAAAACAATGACTTAGTGAAGGGAAAAAAGAAGAAAGCTAAACCGAAGATGGAAGACTAACAAAGCAGAGTTAAAACTTCAGGCAACTTATGTTAAAAAAGCAACTAATTTAGGACAAGAGGAAGGAAATAATTCCAGAAGGCATAGGAACAAATATACAAATTAATACAGGAAGTAAAAGGACTTTAAAAACAGGCAGATTCAACATGCTAATGAATTGCATGATGAGTGGATGTTAGAAGCAAAAAACCAGTATGATTGGAGGAAATCTGGATCACCTGAGACAGCACCACAGAGAAGAAATGTATTCATAGTTAATATGACACATTGTAAAACTTCCGTATTTATTTTTTTTCTTTTTAATGATTCCAAGTTAGGGGGTGGGAGGGAAGGATAAAACCATTTTAGTTGATTCAGCCTCCTAAATTTTCCTAATGATTTCTAATAACCAGTTACTTACCTCTGAACACTTTACAACCGTTTTATTGCCAGTATGACTGAGGAGAATGGCACAGCCCACCCTATTGGAACATGGTCCTACATGGGACTTGCTGTCTTCAAACTCAGCAGAAACAATACTGTTGATTCTGTGAAATAAACTTTCCATTTACCTCAATGAGCAGAGCCACTACTGACCTAGAATTTTATATATTGGAAGGAACAGTGAAGGATTTTCAGCAAGTGGGAGTATTTTCTGCAAAACTTATGTTCATTCTGGAGGTCTCTCATAGAAGTTCAACAATATTTAATTTCCTAGCAATCTGTGGCACATACAGAACACTATATGCTTTATGTAGTACTTGACTTCATTTCTTTTTTTAAAAGCTATAGTGAACCCACCTAGCAATTCTTTATATCATCATTTTATTTTAAGGCTTTTCAGGAAACTTCCTATCCAAATTCCCACTCCCCTCTAAACAAACAAACAAAAAAACAAACCAAAAAACAAAATCCCCAACCCACCCAAAAGAACAGCCAAACAAAAAGAACCAACACTTGGGCTTTGACTAAGTCCAGATTAGCATAGTATGTTTGATATGATGTATACCATCCTTTGTGAAACCATCTCAGCTAAATGTGAAAAACTGCCTATGTCAAAAGTAGTCAAGGGGAAAAAAAGGCTGAAAGATGAAGAGGTGATATCCTATAAGTGGCAGGGATTGTGTTGTTGGCCTTCTTTTGCAAAGATCAGTACAGGGAAAAAAATACTTCAGATGAAAAATGAGCACTTAGAAATTAGAATGCTGTCAGGTAAGAGATCTGTGAATCAGGCTGCAAAAAATTAAGTAGATGAGTTATACTGTCAGTCACCAGTGATGTACAATATGAGTGTAGGAATCTATACCAAAGTTATCTACTTCAGGCAGAACCGATAATGTCATGAATGATCATTAATCTGCTAAACAGTAGGAAAGATTCCCTCAAAATAACAGATTTCATTTTTGGAAAGAATGATGATACTAGAAGAAATCAAAGAAGTAAGTGGATCACATTTGTCTTATGCAATAATATTCTTTTAATGATAACAACTGAATCTTACAGTGTACTATATATAAATTTCATACAACCTACCTTCAAGCACTCAGTATATCAATTTAATTAAACCATAATTTCTCAAAATCATAGAATAAATTTTATTCTGTGCCATTACCACAGATTAATACGGATGCATTTTTGAAGTGAAGTATACAGGCTGTAGAGTACATATCCTATAAATGTAGGGACAACTCAGTCAAAAACATTAATTTATTACCTTTGTCTTTGTTGGTGCAATAAAGTGTAATAATAAGTGTACTTTTACACTGACATCTAGCAATGAGAGGGTCAAGTCAGTGCAATAAAGCTGGCAGACTAGCACAAGTGTCTGTGCTTGTGTTATAAATATTACATAGCAGACATTTCACGAGTGAGAATGTGAAGGAATATTCTAGAAAAGGAATGCAAATTTACCATGAACATCAGAAAACTGAAACAGCTGTATGAGTTCAAATACCCGTGAGTGTAAAGAGTAGAACCTAAATCAGGGAGGTGTCAACACTTGCTGTTTTAATGTGGCTCAGAATACAGCCAAGAAACAAGTAACATGCATATACAAAGCGCCTTAAAACACATATTTTTATGAAAACCTGTAAGGATTATTGCAAGATGGTTATTATATTTATGAACCATTTGTAAACGCTCACATAAAATGCAGATTAGACACCTGATTGGTTTCCTGCAATTCTTTGAAATCCCTCCAACTCCCCTAAGAACATTTCATACATGGGTACATGCTTTATGAAACATCTGAAAGGAGATTATAAATATGGCAAGATGGAAAGTAATACAAAGGTATACAAAAGCCTTTGGATCACGTCCATTTTTTGTTGTTGTTTCTTGCTAAACTACATGCCACTGGATCAGAGTTCTTATGCCTCTGAGTCATCTGGTACTAGCCATTAATGGATAGATTATTGAATCAATGGTCTTGAGGTTGGCCCTACCATAAGATAGTCTTACATATATAAACAAGACAATCTCTAAAACAAGATCTCCCCTTCCAATCTTCACCCCAAAAAGATGTCTCTCCTTCCCCCCAGCAGAGATTGGGTTTTGGCTGAACTAGCAGAGACTTATGCAACTGTTGTCTTTGTCTAGGCCTTCATTGAAAATGTATGTTGCTCAAAGACAACATTTGTCAATCCTCTCTGACTTCAAATATTTAAGCTGTACATTCAAAGTCCTTCGCATGTGCTATATAGTCCTGCCGACATTTCCCAACACAACTGTAATTTAGCATGTGGCAAAAGAGAAGATAATGAATTTGCTTATGATCAGACAGCTAGAGTCTGGAGCAGAGACAATGCACAGGTTTTCCCTTTGGAATGATGTGGAGCACTTGCCCACGTTTAATTCTTATACAGACCAAGTGTTGCCAGTGCATTCCAGATGCACTCTGCTACTAAATACAAATACGTGGCAGTAACTCATTGCAAACTTTGCAGACACCTACAACAAAAAGGAACAGATGTATGGGTGCTTTCTCACCAAAATGATCTGGCACCCTGATAATGCTCAGCAGTACATGCCAGGCCCAGACACCCACCACACTTATGCTGCAGTGGGAAATCTCCTTTGCAGACACAGGATCACACCAGCATGCAAAGGAAAGAAGTCCTTGCCTCTTCATCAGGGCTTACACTGTGGTCACCTCCCAATCCATCAAACAGCTGTGAAGAGAAATGTGCCAGAAACAGTACCCGGTGTTGCTGTAAGTCTGCTAATTCCCTCTGCTCTGCTTAATTATATGAACTGCTCAGGATACTAATCAACACATCACACCATGATGATGCAGCTATAAATGTAATTATGAAAGCAACATGAATAATTTCATTAATGACTACATTTCAAGCAGTCTTGTTCTTTCCACTCCCCTTGTTGGCACCATGCTATGGGTCTGTTTGGAACTTCTGGGAATCAGGCCATGTACATGTGACATGTTTCTACTAAAAAGCACAATCCTGCAGATCTGAATCAAGGAAAAGGTAACTTCTATGTCTGTTGGGAGTTTTGCTAGAATTATGACTGCAGTATTCAGGCCACTGTGTGCCAAGGATTCTGAAAATAAATGCTTCCTTACAGAAAATAGTGTTTGATTTTAAAATCTAATTCCAGAACCAAGTGGCAGGAAGCAAATCTATCAGTGGCCCTATAAGCATGGTGTTGATAACTGTTCTTTCTGCTGCTTGCTCTTTGTAATCCAGCAGCTTGGAAGGCTACAACAGGGAGAACAGCCACACCTGCTCTGTGCTTTATGAATAAAGGAAAGAAAAAGCCCCAGTCTCAGACAACACATGAATTAGGATTATGGAAGGAAAAGACAGAAGGTGAGGAGTTAAGAGGACAAACTGCTCCTTCAGTTGTAGGAAAACAACAACAACAAAAAAAAAAAAAAAAAAAAAAACAAACAAAAAAAAAAAAAACAAAAAAAAAAAAAAACCAAACCGAAACAAACAAAACCAACCAACCAAACAAATAAAAACGTAAAAAAACCCAAAACCAAAACCACTCCACTACCACAGATGGTTTCAACAGCAGTAGTGGATCAGCTTTTGAAAAAATGCTTCCCTACTGCCTCCTGTTCTTACCCAAATCAGCTTTCCCTTCTTCCCACCTGTCTGCTCTCTATTCTTCTCAGTCTGAGACCAAGAAGTTTCCACAGCTCTTCGCAAGGAAAACTAAGGCAGGTGCCCGCTCTCCAAGCCAGCTACTGCCCTTTATCATCTTGACACCAGCTTTAGGGTAGATGGCATAAGGGAAGGCAAGCAAAACTCCACTGGACTAAATATCCATAATTATGGTTATGATTTCTCAGGTAACCACAGACTGACCACTGATATTATGCCAGAGACCTCAAGCTTATCATCTGTCCATGTCACACTACGTGCTGAACACCCAGACCACATTGACAATGCCAAGTGAAGAGCAGGTGTAGAAGTGACTCTGAGCATCACAGTCTTCGTGGCCTGTCCTATTTCCCATCCTCACTGCTCTAAAATTGAGTTTACATCTATACCCCAGCAGGTTTCCACATGTCAGGAATGCAGGTGGTCCAGAGCATGATTAGCCCTGTGAGTGCAGCCAACATCTCACAGGACAACAGTGATGGACATTCGCCACCTGACTGATTCAAGCCCTGAGTAGCCCAATTGTGGGACTGAGTGGTTTCAAATCCTGCAGAGACTACAATTAAACAACAAAATCTCAAAATGTTCCCATATTTGCAGCTGATGGAGTTTTGCTGAGCTAAAAGAGAGGGTGAAGTTTCTTTATTAGTTTTGCATATTGTACTTTAGTGTGGATATGCTATAGGAACGATAAATTAAGAAGTTAAAATAAATATATTATTCAGATGAACAAACAAAGCCCATGAGAAAAGGAAAAGCATATTTTGTTTGACTCAGGCTATTGCTATGAGTTGTATAAAGATATTAACAAAACTTTTATCCAGAGATCCCACATGGGAAGTACACAGAAACTGACTTCTGAAATGAGACTACATATACTAAGCTCACGGAAATTTTAAAACCCCCTCCTTGACAATCTTCTGCATTAGGAATGACCTTACAACAGGAAGCCTGAATTACACACATAGCTGGGGGGTAAGACTCAGATGGATCCTACAGAAGCATAAACTTACAACTAAATTAAAACAAACACATCATTAAAAGTATGTAAACAGTCTAATTCATTGAAGCACTTCTTTTCTTGAAGGCAGCTTGAGTTTGGAGGACACAGACAGTGAGATTAGCTTCCTACACATTGCCAAGTTGAAGGCAAAAAAAAAAAACAAACCCGGCTATAATTGCATTTTCTAACGAAATATATGATTTCAGAATCATGTAGGGAATAATTCAGACTATATGAATGAGACTCACAATTCTTACAGCTACACTTATGTGCTGTTTAGTTTTTACGTTACAGATCTTATTTTTCTGATTTCTAACAAGGAACAGAATTTCACAGTATGACAAAGGGAGTCAGCATAAGGTCTCATAAGTACACTACTAATTTTCTTTTCTCTTTCTGTAACTTTTAAAATGCTTTTAAAGAAAGTTAGGCCATGATTAAGTGAAAGGAAGACAACAATTAAAAGTCTGTCAGTCCCAAGTGTTTTCTGCTCCTGTGTAATGAATAAAGAATTTATGGGTCTGATTCTCCGCTTTATGTCAGTGAAACTGCAATGATTTCTGTGGAATTATTATGAATTACAGCCACAGTGAAAGGAGAATCAGAACGTATTGCACTAAATAAATTTAATACATAATTTACAGTCCCACTGGATTCAGTTTTAAAGAAAAAGAACACCAAAAAAAAAACCTAAAAAAAAAAAAAATCAAGCAAAGTGAGCAGCAATGAGAATAAATTTGGGGAAACAAACATTCCTGTGAAATTCTGCATTTCCTTGACATTCCAGGAGAATGCTACTGAAAAACTCAAAGTGTACATAGAAAAAGGGCACATAATATCTCTGCTGCCTTTTTGCTTCTAAGAAGTCAAACTTACAAAACATCGATAATTATATGCAGAATGAAAGAAATAACATAGAACAATCTTGTCTTAAACACAAGATTATGCTAAAAACGTATATGAGTCCCCTTAACTTCTTAAGCTTTGTGCTTAGTAAGGACTTTTATAGTAAGTTCTATCATACTGTGAAACGAAAAGAGATATTGCTGAAAAGTTCACATGTGGAATTTCTGTTTTAGATTGATCTGTTGTTTTTGGTTTTAGAGTTTTTTTATCTGACAAACACAAAAACATTGACTTCTTTCACTCACATACTGATCAATGTCAGGCACCATTTTTACATGTTAAATTCATAAGGATGGTTTTAATTGAACTACCAGGGACCACGTTAGGTTTTGAAAACCATAGTCCTTTTCTTAATTTCATTCTCATATATGTGACAGCTAGGGAAGAGCTGAAGCAATTTCTACAGGACAAATTCTTCTGTGGAAGAAATACAGAACCAGTGACGTGCACAGAGCAGCCTCATTTTTTATCTGACTACCAAGACCTGGCTATGAGGATTCTCGAAATGCATTATTTTAAGTTTGGGCAAATCACATTGATGATGCAGACCATTTGAGTCATAACTAAAAAAATTACATATTAGAACAGCTCTAATAAATCAGCAACATTTTAAGCCAAACCAGTTTGTATTTAAGATATATCTAATACTAAAGCCCTCTGTCGAAAACTGGAAATGGAACTGCTCAAAACACGTTGAGCTCACAGAGTTTGCTTTTTAGGTGAAGGTATCAGCCAGTAACATGTCCCTTTGAGGGGTCTTCCCTGAAAACTTTGATCCAATCATAACATCTCCCTGAAACCTTCAGAAAGAGAATATCTGAATTCAAGAAGCCTCAGCTCATTCCCAGCACCTGCAACCAGAAATGAAGCACCTGAATAAATCCAGTTTTGGGGAATATCCATCAAAATCTCCAGAAATTTGGCTGAGGGAACATAATGCCCCTGTTACACAGGTCCTTTTTCTTCTTCATGTTGTGGTCCCTTTCATGCCCAAACCAAGAGCAGGCAGTCAGCATAAATATGGAGAATGTTTTGGTGTTAAACACAGAAAATATTGAGCACTAAAAATAATACATACATTGTTTAGATTCTCCAGAGGAGCTCTCAGGCTTCATTGCAGCTTTTGAAACTCTAGTCCACAGTGTGGAAATAATGAAGTTCAATATGCTTTTATAGAAGCTCCTTGTCACCTTCTGCTGAACAAATACTGTAAACCTACATACTTGAACATTTCCCTAGTGTCAAAATAAATGAACAAAAAATTTAAATTTGTTTCAAAGGCAAGCACAGCCCTTTAAATAAGTTTTCCACTTATATTTTGGTATACATGATACCTCTCTCACAAGAATTCTTACAGAACTGAAAGACTTTGTCATATATATGCAAATATGCTCTCATAAAAATTTGCCCAAGGGATAACTGTCCTAAAACCTCGTCACAAAAATCTCTTTGCCAACCTGGGGTGGTAACAATGCCCTGTAAGGAAGGTGATCTATCACAAACTGCAAACATATAAGTAGATGAAAACACACGCAAAACAGTTTGCAAAACAATCACAGGCTTTAAAATGTTTCCATAAGGGTTTTCTGACCAATTTCAAACTAAGATTCATTTTAAATGTCTCCTCTCCCCTCCAAAAAAACCAGGGGTGAATTCACCAGATGCATTATTTACCACCTTGCTGTCAACTCCTAACACTTTTTCCCCCCACTGCTAACAAAAAGTTCAAAAGGGGAAGATCATCTGATTTTTCTTGACAATCCCTCTCCTATTTCCCAATCTGCAAGCATATATATTTGACATATTTAGCTCTGGCTGGTTTGTTTCAGGTTTGATACCTTTCAGAAGCTTACTGTATGTGTGTTACCATATATGTCTCAATATGTATTTTAAAAAAAAAGGAAAGAAGGGGGAAAAAATCATTCTGTTTCAAATAATGAGCATGTGCACCTTTTTGCCTCAGGCCTTCATACACAATTTAGCCAGAAAGCCAGGGCAGATCATGATTTAGCATTTGACATCTCTTGCCTTCAGGCCAGGGGAGACTAATACAGATTTCTGACTCTGAGCACACCATGGAAAAAAAAAAGTGAGAGAGAGAGGCCTTTTATTGACTAAATGATAAAGAGGTTTGTAATGATAAATAACAGTCATTTTATTGTGGAATTCCCCAGAAAAGATGCATTCTGCAGTGTCTGAAGAAGCCTAAAAGCCGAAGCTGGTTCCCTGTGGATCCAAACCTGTTAAACTCCAATCTTTCTAGGCAGAAATAGAGGTCGCAAATTGCATAGGACCTGCACTATTAAAACTGTATAAGCATGATACATAATCACTGCTGTATCCAGGGCAGTTAGCACTAAGAGGATTAGCTGAAGGCTGCTTCTGGGTTTCTCTCCCTCAGCCTGCATCTAAAACAAGCCTGGTACACACCCAGACTGCTTGAGAATTTTCTGCCAGCTTTGATCGATAGTTTAATTGTAAACTTTGGGAGCAATAATGGATAATTCAGCTTGAACCGTCCATTATAAGCGCTGTTGCAGAGGATGGAGCTTTCAAAATTAAACAAGAGTTGTGTAATATTATTACATTTGTACTGCTCACCTACAGTTAAATTCCATTTACAAATACTGTCTTGACAATGTATGGAGTTCAATAAACATAGGCCCAGGTGGGTTGAGTGGGGAAAGAGGAAAGATGCTGAAGCCAATTATTTGCCATCTATTCCAGAAAGAATTTTATTTTAACCTCACTTATTAAAACACACAGAAACGGAAACAGGAAGACAAGAGATGAAGACATATTCAAGCACAGATCTAAGTTGTGGTTAGCATTTTGACTCCATCCCCACAATGAAAATGTACCTAAATGTCTGTGGAAGGATCATGGTGTGGCAGTACCAGGGGAAAACTCCCCCAAGAGAGTGGTAAATCTGCATTGCACGGATGACGTAGTCTATGTTGGCATAATCAAATTTCTAATAGTACCTGCACCAGCTGGTGATCTGGAGATACTCATGTTACCACATGGGTTATTTTCTAAATCACAAGACATAGCAACACTCACCTTGTCTTGGAAGATGACTAGACAAGGTGGCCAGAAATTTAGCTATCAAGCTTTCTGGCAAACACACTACAGTATTACCCATGCAAACATTTCCATCCAATTCTAAAATGAGTAGTGAGGAAGAGGATCCTGTAAGTACATGGATTTTAGTAAAAAAAGAAGCAGCTGCTCAGGCACAAACTCAATTCTGTTTACAGAATCAATATTTTTCTAGTTCTATTAGCTAACTTTAATATATTAGTTGCATGAACAAAATTTGCTTAAAAATTACAAGAAAAAGTCAGAAAAGTGGCTCATGCTGCCAGCTTTACAATGAATTTAGAAACTCAAGTCAATTTACTCCATATATTAGAAAGCCATTTCCCACTCCACAACTAACCTGAATTAAATGAACTCCCTAATCATAACAGGACCTGTGAGTTAGCTCACAAAGAGCCTCCCCACTCCTTACAAAAGCCATTAACATCCATCAAAAGTATCCACGAAGTTTGTCATGTTTTTCACAGCCAAACTTTGTATTTTATGCTAATGACTAGGATTCAAGGCCAGAAATATTTTGCCCTGTATTTCTTTGTTTGTCACAAGGTGATATCCAGTCAGCTAAAGGATTCTACACTCTTTCTCATACCTGGCTGGTATTTAGTTGAATGGATATTATTCCTACTGCCTTTCCTATCCCCCAGCTAGGACAGCTGGCAGAAAGCTGTCCAGCATAAAGAAGAGGAGCAGAAGAAAAGGGTTCCTTTCTTTGCTTTCAAACCCAAAGCTTCACTTGAAAAATTAAGCAAGGAGAAAGCAAATTGCACAATTCAACCAGTGCAACCAGCAGGCCAGGAACCTGCTGGACTCGGCAGATGAAGCCAGTTAGCATTAATCTCTGCAGCAGAACAGCACCTGCACTGTGTGTAAGGCATTCCCATAGAATGGCTCTAGCTTTCATGACTCTGAAATCTTGAAAGAAGTCTTCATCTCATTCCACTCCTTTTCTTTTACAGCAAAGTACCATTTGTTTCATTTGCAACAAGTTCTTTGTAAAATGATGCAGATGTTGGCATCATGAAGTATTGATGTGTTTTCAGTCTTTCACTGTGGTTTTCCCTTTTGGGGAATGAGACAAAAAGAGGTTTTTTGTTGCTGGAGATTCCCTCCCCTCCTTTTCCTGAGAAAGATATGAAGGACAATCAACAATGTTTGAAGGGAAGAAAGTAAGCTGAGAAGTAAGCTATATATGTAAAGCAAATTCCTTTTGGTTTTGGAAGCAACAGCCTTTAGGAATTGTTTGCTTTGCTTAAAATGGATATACCAAAAATCACCAAACTCAACTGAAATATCATGATTCACTTTACCATCTATCTCCCACTTTTCCATTTCCCATGGGCACCAATCGCTCTCAAGACTCTCTGTCCTGTTCCCCTCTTTATTTTCCTGTTGTATACCAAACACCTGAACTTTATTGCTCTCAGAAAGTGCAACTAAGTTGTAACAAAAAGACATGCACAACCAAAGCACTGAAGATAAGTACACACAATTATTCAGCTTATTCTGTCAAGGGGCAGTGCTATTATTGCCCAAAGCTCAGGCTTAGTTGCTCCAGAAGGAGCTTTGATCCTTCAGACCCTCTGTCTTTCTCTTGTACTTGACATGCAGTGAATATCCACAGTGCTCTCTTGCTCAGAGCTGGATATTTGAAGGGTTATGAAAACATTTAAGAGGCGCAAGAGTTCTGTTCTTTCTCAGCAGCCTCACGTGAAATGAATTAAATTAGCATTTGCAACTGTGGAGTTTCTTGTTTCCAATTTCCCTTGTCTCTCAATAGCATTTTTTCTCAAGACTAATTTCATCTTGGTATATCTGATTAGAGATCATAAAAAATATGCATTTTTTGTGGAGATATAGTATTCATGTGGGCATCCAGCCATTTCTTTCAGAGGACAAAAGTACTTTTCTGCAAGCTCTTTAGTTTGCTGTTTGTAGAATAACTTCTTGGCAGATGCTGGTTAATTGATATGCACATTTCCAAGGTCACTTTTTACAGCAATATAAGCATTTTTCTCTGTTCCATTTCTAAATCCCTGTGTTTTCCTCATGCTGATATCTCTGACTACAGGACTGTGTATTTAAAGCACAGGGTCACACTCAAATTTTTGCAAGCACACGACTTTCCTTGCAAAAAGTTTTTGCTCTCTACCCAGCAGTGCACTCTGATGACACACATGACAGCATGAACAGCCTGGAAAGAAAGAGTTGCAGAAATGTGGTGCAAAGAACAAGCTCCAGTTTGGAAGGCACCTCACTTGTTGGCAATGAGGTTTATAACCACAAGAAAACCATTGCTAAGAGATACTGGTCTTCTGATGCTCTGCTTAGTAGGATCCTGTTCTACAGGCTCCAGCTCTGGCTAAGCTCCACTGCCATTATAAACCCATGGTAAAACTCCTCTTGATTTTAACAGGATGAGTTATGCCAGTTATACTGCTTGCTTTTAAGTGCCCTAACACAGTGTCCTTATATCCAGATCAGATATACACAATTGACTGGGTTCATTTAGTAACTTACCATCCTTGAGAGTTTTGCAGCTTAACGTGGCCTATGATTTACTAGGAGAGATTCAGCTCCAGTGTCTCCATCACCTCGGAGCAGATCCTGCTTCCAATCACTTGGTGGTGCTGCAGGAGAACCAGAAGGGGCCCCTCCCAGTCTGCTCATGGCAAACTCTTTGCTCCCTCTTTTCTGGAAATGAGCAATGAAAAGAATAGTCTGGAAACGTGTTTTAGCTGGTCAGGGAGACAACTAACCAAAAACTTGACACATACCCCAGTGCTCCATATCAGCTCCATGGTTTTTAGCTCCTGTTGGAAAAAAAGCAAATAAACCCTTCAAGGCCATGAAGTGCTGGTATCTATGTCCAGCACAAGTAAAAAGAAATCAATAAAACAAAACCAGATGCCTTTTAGAATTAAATGGGCCCTCTCTCTGGGATTAAAACATGTCACTGCCACCTATACTGCAGTAGGAAGGGACATCAACTGATCGTGTGGTGACCCGCATTACAAAAAAGGCAATCCATGCCATGACAATCTTAAAGTTGCAAGACAAAAGAAGATGGGCAGTAGAAAAAACAAACATCAGTATACAAGAAGGTCACTGCCACAGTTCTGACAGGCCTTTCTTAGGATTTCAGAAAAGGCTCCTTAGCAGAGACACAATGACACTGCGTTGAGCTTGTGTGGCCAGTTTGGTTACAAGGGAGCTGCCAGAAGTTTCCCCCATGTCCAACAGAGCCAATGCCATCTGAGATGGACCTGCTACTGCCAAAGGCTGAGCACGTCACTGGCAGTAGTAGCCCCTTTGGTATAACGCATGTAAGAAGGAGGAAAAGTTGCCACACAAGAGCATTTGCAGCCAGATGGGGTGGGAAAATGTGAGATAAACAGCTCTGCGAGCACCAAGGTCAGCAAAGGAAGGGGAAGGAGATGACCCTGAAGCCCATAGAGGTCCACAGTGGTGCCGGGGATTAACCTCACGAGCGGGAATGAACTTGACACATCAATATGATGCATATTCAAATCCAACTTTATTCAAAACTTCTACTGATATATATACCTTTTTGACTACCGTACACACGTTTCTGTATGCAGAGCAATTGGCTACTGGCCACTGTCCATGTACCTTATTCAGACCATGATTGGTTGGCAAACTCACTCACTATGTCTTGTTATTGCTAATTGCCTATCTCTTTATTTCTTCTTTCTCATCCTGAGCTTATCATGGTTCCCTTGGCCTTCTTGTTTTTTTCCCAGCCAGTAGCTGCATATCTTGAATAAACACCAGGTGTTATTATCTACACTCTAACTACATTCTGAAACACTGTCTGCACAAAGCGATCCCACACAGTGGAGCAGAGGTTTGCCTGCAGCCCATGGAGGAGCGGGTGGGTGAGCACAAAGGAGGCTGTGACCTCTGAGGCAGGCTCCTGGCAAGACCTGTGGGCCCCTGGAGCAGGTTTGATGGCAGGACTGTGTTCTCATAAGGAACTCACTCTTATATGCAGTAAACAATACTAATTTTGCCCAGGTCCAGCCTTTTTCACTCATGACCATAACTGGTGAGTGATCTCTTTGTGCCCTTATCTTGACCCAGGAGCCTTTTGTTATATTTTATTTCCCCTGCACAGCTGAGGAGGGGAGTGATAGACCAGATTTGGTTGTCACCTGGGTGAACCCACCACAGGTACGGTAAAAGAAAGTACAGTTATGAATCAAGGTACACTAAACTTCCACCAGCTCCATCCAATCACTTAACTAAAAGTCCAAGAGAAATTCAGATAAACAGAACACTTTTAAATGGTTTGTAAAATTTTGTAGAGATGAAAATACTGTTGCATACCCTCTGCAGTGGAATTATATAGGAGAATACAAAAATCATACATAGGCCATCCTCTATTATGGTGTGTGTGTGTTAGTAGGCAGATTTCTATTAAAACATGGGTGCTTAATTTCTAAGACATTAGTTGTGGTACATCTGGATGTTCAAGTCCTGGCTAAGTGGGAGAAAAATCCTCACAGTGCCTTTTCCTTGACATCTTCTACCTCCCTGATTAGCTCAAAAAAGTGAAGTCCCCACTGTCAGGAAAGCTGATCAGACAGCTCTGTTAGCAGCCTCTGTGCATGTGGGAGTCAGGATTCCAGCTTTAGTACTGAAACCTGCTCTCATCCTCACTAAGGCCAATTTTCTTTGCATGATGCTTTTAGGAAGATCAGCAACTGAAGGAAACAAACGTTGCTCTAAGCTTTGGCAATGGCTAGTCCAAAATCCTTCAGAAAAGAACCAGTCACAAAAAGAACAGACAATAATTCCCTAGTGCTGACATCCACTTCCAGTCCTTGCTGTAGCAGCAATTCACCTTTGCAGTGTTAAACACATTTCCATCTGTGGGCTGCCAAAACCCAGCATTTACGTTGAGCAGAAATGAGCTGACTTTAGAACACAACAGAACAGTTTGGTTTTTTTTTTTCCTTTTCGGTGTGGGTGTTTCTCTACTTGAAAGAAAGCTGTATGAAAGACAAGAAAAGCATCTTTGATGTGTATGTGCCATTTTAAAATAAAGGCTCCCTCTGACATACTCAGAATTTTACCAAGAAGTAGCAATTACAGGATTATCTGTTACTTCAAACATGAATTCTTTGGATGCTGTTCTTGCCTTGCTTTGTTACATCAATAATTATGTTTTAAGCAGTCTGGGTTGTTTGGGGTTTTTTTATATTTATAAACTGTAGTTTGGTATTAAATGGGCAATCACAGGATTCCTCACCAAAAGGGAAGTTTGCTTTCTGTCCTGTTCTAACAAGTTTCAGCAGGTAGCTAATTAACATATTTCTTCAGTTCCTTTATAGGAAGAAAGAAGGTAGACAAGCAGTGAATTTCTGAATGAGGTTTTGAGTTTGGCTTGCTCCATAAAAATTTGCATTTAAAATTTGGAGAAGCTGTCTTCAGAAAATCATGCAAGCACTAATGCTTATCAGGCAAAGCACCAGCTTTTATTAGCATTTATGCCTTGGTAAAAAAGATGGGAACCTTTGTTCAAATAGCCGAGTGCACTCTTAACCATAACTCTGAATCAAGGCATCCACAGGCTTTTGGAAAAGCTGGTGGCACAGGCACTGTTAGGGATGGGTCTGCGGCAGGCAGTGACCTGCACTAAGGGATAAAACACGCAGTCCCTGCCAGGGCACAGTCAAACATTACAGAAGAGGGCTCAGAAGTTGCCTTCTGAGTTGCCTTAAATACACATCAGGATAACAACATGCACCAAGACCAGGACTCCAGAAAAATGGTTCAGTACTGGAATTTAACATCAAAGAAATTTGGTCATTCTTGCGACTCCTTGGGAAGTCCCAGGAGAGGAGACACACAGATACAAATATCTAAGTCAGACTGGAGTCCAAAGGCTGCAAAGGTACTTTAAAGTCACCTCAGCTTTCTTTTATGCACCCTGGTCTGTAAGTTAGACACTACATCTTTCAAAGAATTTTACTGTTATAATAAACTCACACACAGAGGTTAGGCTGAAAAAAAATATGGGGGTGGAACAGGAGGTAATCAAACATGTCAAAGAGTAGCTGGTTGCTTTTTTTTCTGACAGAGTTATTTCAGAAATATTATGTGTTTCACTGTCTGAAATGTAAAAACCATTTTTCTTCAATATTTTCTAAAGAAGGGCAGTTTTCATTTTAAAACTCACTTAAAATTTAAAAAAAATAAATTATTTAAAAGCAAATTAAAAAAAAAACCCAAATTTATAAAGCATGATGGGACAACTCAGTATATGCTGGACAAAGCACACTGACTGATTGGAAACATTCCTTCTTTCCTTTTTTTTTTTTCTTTTTTTAAGAGAGCTAAAACCACTCTGTACTGGTTCAACCCACAAAAAACAAAATATCCTTTATTCACATCAACAGTCATAACACCTGTGCAAGCCACAGAAATAGTATTGTTCTCTTCTTGAGGAAGCTGAGCACACAATAGTCCAGTGACTTACCCAAGTTCTTATATGAAGTCAATATTATCGCAGAGAATTATTCCCTTCCCCTTTCCTTGTTAGTGAAAAGTATTAACAGGGCCATCAGAAAAAGCTGCCATCTCATCCTGCCAGCCTTTGCAAACAAAAAGCCTAAGTGAAAAAGAGTTGGAGGTAGATCCTATCAGAGCCATCTTGCATGTATCACCTAGCTTTTTGCTCTGAGCACAGACTTTTTTGTGTTGCAATTGATTTCTTAGATCTATGAAAGCACTGAGCATATCAGAATGTTCGGCAATACTTCACATCAGATGGAAGGGTCCCCATGCTTTGATTTTTCCTTTAGAGGTTTCCAAAGCCATATTTCTGTGTAAAATACATTCACCTACATGAGATTTTTACACTTGTTTACTTGACATGCAAGCAACCAATATCAAAGAAAATTACTCTACTGTTCAATGGCAGCTTCCAGCAGATCCTGTGAAAACAGTTCTCAGCAGAACAGGAAGACATTGAAAAAGAGCTCCTTGGGATGATTATACGTGCACACAGAACGGAGTTTCATTGCACTGATGACACACAGCTCTGTCTCTCTACTCTAGTTCGCCCTGTGTGTTAAATCCCTGCTCTTCAGGAATACCAGAAAGATATTAACAGAAGGGGGCCTCTGAACTATTTCACCCTATAGCCAGGGAAAAATGGGTGAAACAATATTTATACAGTTGATATGCCCTGATTGCTGCTTTTGCTACTAAACAGAACAGCTTTGTTGTTGCTCCATGAGGACCAGGTTCACAAGGAACTGACATACACAAACCTCAACTTCATTCCAGATTTATGTACCATCTACCACCTCAAGATTTTATTCCCTTCCTGGACTCCTGCATTCCTCTGCAGAAGGAATGAGGACTATCTTATCTAATCAAATTGAAAGAGGACATCTTTTATTCTCCAGCAAAAAGCATGACCATGATGACACTAAGAAATAGTTAGTGTCTTTTAAGTTTTCAGTTTCAGCAAGAGGAAAATAATAAGTTCAGATTTTGTAATTGTTTACATGCCTCCCAGAAACATCCCAGTTCTGTTCTGACCACAGAAGTAGTTACTTTCCAACTACAAGCATGTGTTAGCAAAGCCTGGATAGAAACAAGAAGACCACAACATTCATTTTTATCTTTGACCTTTGGCACTGAAATGTGGGTCTAGGGAAATGCCACAAAGCCATTTTGAAAATAGTTTCCAGAGGACACAGCTAAAATCTGGGCTTCACTGCCAATTGTCCAGATTTCTAGAGATAGTTTCTGTTCTGAAGTGCTTTTACAGACTGCAGAGGAAATAGACATGTACTTTGTCTAAATATGAACAACAAAAAGATGATGGCAGACTGAGGAGCTGATCCTGTTCTGCCAGTGTGTCATTTAGATTAGCACAGAACGCTTAGTGCATTTTTCTTGCATAAGTCTTTTGCCTGCCCAGTTGAGGTGACCCAAAGTAAGCAACGGCTCCAAAATGTGCTCTTTTCAGTGGGAGAGCATCTCCTGAGAAAATACCAACATTTGCATTGCCTTAGATTACTATAAAAAAAGAACTCAAACAAAAAGACTCCCACACAAATCTAGCATAGTAGGTACTCCTTTTTAACAAGAGTTTTCTGGTGCAGAAATAGCAGACTGGCCTTTAGCATGTCCCAGGAAGGAAGTGTTTATGGTATCTGTCATAGTTCTATATGGCAAAGACAACCATGTGTAAGGAAGATGGTATTGTGTGTCCCTGCATTCTGTGAAGGACTGTGGTGAAGATCAAGACCCAAACTGCTGCCAACAGAGCTCCTTCAGGAATGGCAGTGATGAGAGGAAGGACAAGCACCGCTGACCAGAGTGGGAAACATCACAGGTGAAATGCCTGAGGTGAGTGGAGCTGCTCAAAATACTTTGCAAATTGCAGTGTCACCATGGCTGGAACTTCTTGCAAAGCCACACTTCAGTCTTCTATTTCATCTGACCTGGGCTGAGCTACCCTACTGTAAACACGCACACAAGAAGGCTCTAAACAGTTTACTTTTTGTTGCCAGTAATGAGAAAGAATCCCTAACCCTAAGAATAACCACGAAATGAGTTCTTATTGTAGTTCCATCATAATTATTACCTGCCTGCTTGTTATCTGACTCTATGCTGCAAAGAATATGTAATTCAAGACATACCTGATGAAGACATGTTTTGAGAATGTTGAAAAATTATGTTCATGTGTACCAAAGTCAGTTTTTAAGGGCAGCATCCAGCACCCTTTCCTGAGAACTGCTGTGGTTCATCAGCTGTCAGACCTCCTGTCACACTCACATGAACTGACAAAAAAGTCTCATTACAAACCACAGAAAACAAACGCAGTTTCTTCCTGCAATCATATTTTGTAAGCATTAAATCCACACTGCAGAAAGGAAATTGTCAGCAATAAATTCAATTGAGAAACTTCCTGGTTGTAGCAGACTGCAGTTGTGTTATAATAGAATAATAATTTCCTAATTAATTCATAATTGTATACTGCAGCTTTCCTTTTTCATTTTTCAGTATTAAGAAGTAACTATCTATCCACATACATTGCATATCAGTGAAAGAAACCTAAGAACTACATGCAAAATCATATTTAATGTGAGTGAGCATGAGCAAAAGTACCTCTAGCAGTGGGCATATTGCAATCATCCTAAACATGCCAGAAGATCTAGCAGAACCACCCAACAGGAACTCCTTTAACATGCATCCCTTATAGTTGCTTTATCATGGAAATCAGCAGGTTGACCAGGGATGCAAGAAAGAAGCTGTGTGCCAGATTTAGAACCTTGTCTGAAAGACACACCTTATCTCAGAACCCAGAAAACACCACCAGTTCTACTGGCTGAGATTTAGCCATAAATGCTAAGCATAAGATAACACATGATAAAACAAGGCCACCTACCTACTCTGTTGCAACATTTGACTGGAAGCATTTCTCTGTTTTGAGAATGCAAGAGCCTTCTATTACTATAAACAAGCTTTTTCCAGCAAAACATATTAATGGAAATAAAAAAAAACTTCTATAACCTCACACAGCAGGTGAAGAACACTACAAACCTTACAACCACTGTCTGGGGGAAATTCCCCTCAAACATTTGATGTTGGAGACCACAGGCATCAGGTACTAAGAAGATCTGCTACCAGAGCCATACCCCTTGCAGACACATCACAGCAGAGTGGGTGATCCTCAGTTTGTCAGTGTGGAAAAGTTGATTATGTCACACTGGGGAAAAAAATTAAATCAGAAGCCAGAGACAGCCAACATGGAAACAGATGCTGAGAGACTGAAGGGTTAGAAGAACCCAAAGTGTCCACACACCCAGCTCTAAATCAAAGCAAAGGCTCTTAAGTGACTTGTCCAAGTTCTTAGTAAAAACATACTCAGAGGATACTAATTCTTCAGAAAGATTCAAAAATACTTTTTAGATAGAGTAGTGAAAATTAGCAATGACAACAGACAATAAGTAGGAAATAATTTGAATGTACTCACATAGTAACAAGCTATGATTCTACCTGGTATATAGAACAGTATCGACCTGTTCAATAATTTATTAGTCCTTATTGGGCAAGGGTTAACTTATGCTAATCATTTTATCAATACTTTTTTATATGAAATGTGAACGAAAAAGTGCTAGTGGCAATCCTAGATGGGAGAATAACTCAGTTAAAAGGCTGACACAAAAATCTAAGGAAGATCTATAAAACCAGCAGCTGAACATAAATTCTATGATGTAAACCTATGAGTTTTCAATGCATTAATTTTGCTCAGCGGGGTCAAAAAATCACTTTTTTAAATTAAAAACAAAGACATTTGGAGAAACATCACACCTAAAGAAAAAGTTCTGGCAAAACTCAAGATGTAAACAAAATAAGAGATTACAGGAACATCCTCCTGTGATTTAGAAGCTAGTCACCAGTTTTCAGTTTAGGAAGAAAGAGAACATGGGTCCAACAACGAAAATATGTGATAGGGGAATATAAAGTAACAGTGAGGAGGGGAAATGTGCTAAGTTATGTGAGCTAGCCAAAGCTAAACATGACTAAGAGGTTTGAAAGGACTCAGCAAACCTAGGGCACCATGTATTTTAAATCAGCAAAGAAAAGGAACATTAACTTTCCTTGAAAGGAAAAAAAGAAATTACTTAGTTCCACACATGTCTAAGTAGGTTCTCCTGTGAAATATAAAAGAAAACCTAGAACACTTCAACAACACAAGAAAAACAATTTGGACAGCTGTGTGAAGATATCTTACTGCTGAACACCTGCCTACAAGAAAACCAAAACCGGTTTCCATTTATGGAAATAGCAACTTTTGAAATGTATTATGATTGTTTACTTCTTCATTATGAAAAATTCCATCTCAAATAATACACACCAGACAGAGAAAGGGCACAGAATTTAGTAGTGGTACTGAAAAAACCTCCCCAGGAGTAGAAATAAGTAAGTTCATCAACACTATTCCATTGAAAGTAACTGAGAAGATTGAATGCAGTGGGGAAAAGAATGGGTACAAACAGGCAATTGAGAGTGTAGCTATTGGCTTAGAGCAGCTATGGCTCCTTTTTCATTGGGCTCAAGGGAAATGCAATCCTCACTCCCAGTTTGTTCCCATACAAGTATTTGGGTCTGCCCTACAGATACAGCCACATGCAGCCACAGAATATGAAGCTTAATTCTTTCCTCTTGACTGTCAATACTTACAAATATTTGTGGTTCGCTGATGTGATATACAATTGCTGGCAATTTTAAATGCATAGTTTTGTACCCTTATCACTGCATTTTTGGGTCAGTGTTTTATAAACAAAAAGTCTTCTTTCATCTATACTATCTTCTAAAATACCTGAGCACATGGGGATTGAGAGGAAGAATGATGATATCTGTTAATGTAATTATTTTATTATCTATTTCATGAACAGTAGAACTGCTATTAAGAAAATATTTATAGACTATTGTTCAGAAAATATTATCTTTTAGTCTTCTACCACCATTTGAAACAATTCCCAAACTTATTGAGGTATCCTCATCCACCCAAAGACTGAGGAATTTCTGAAGGACCACAAGAGCTGGGTCACAAGCAACGTCTTTTACTTTCAAAACAAGTTTCTATTACTGCGGGCACCGATTCAAGCCTCGCCTTAACAGGCAAGAAATGATGAGTGAGGTAACAGCACAGAATTGCCATGCTGAAAGACAAGGGGAACTGTTCAGTGCAGGTGCAAAATTCCGGGGGCTTGAGGCACATAATGTCAATTCTCATAAGTAATCATCTCCTAACACTGCTATTATTTCAGGTGCTCGTCACTATTTACGTGGAAAACAGTTGTCATTATTTCGTCATCTGGCCACTTCAGAGAACTCTGTAGGATTTAGATAAAGCTTTTAAAAAATTGGGTGGATTATTGAATTAAATCAAATTGATTTGTTAGCTTGAGGGAGGGGTGAGAAATAGAACCTCACTGCCATTACTCAGTAAGTTTATTACAGATTGTTCACTAAACACAAATTACATACTTTGTTTGTATGTTGTGTGAAAAACTTGAAACCACAAGTGTTTACATGTGCTGCACGCATACACTTTGGGGTTTTAATAGCTGGTTGACAAGAGATTAAAGGCAGAAATATGGCATTTTATTAAAGCAAACATATCAGTATGCCTACCATGATAAAATGATCTAGTTTTCTTCAGACACAAAAGTTTCTGTTGAGTGATACCTTTGAAATTCCTTGAGGGCACCCTATTATTCACTTTCCTCAGCAGAGAGCAGCTGCAAATGGTCTCCAATTTTCAAAGAGTATTGCCTGGTCATTCTTTACTGTCAAAATGAAGAAGAGCATAAAAGTTAAGTCAATAAAGTAATATGAAATGCTTAATATAAAAATTCAAGAATGAATGATTAACCATTAAAAACTTACAGTAGCTATTTCAGCCAGGAAAAAAAATTAACATTTCCCTTGAAACCTATTAACACTCCTTGTAAACAATATTCTTTCTTGAAATATATGACCTTTCCTAATGCTCTCCATACACATGGCATTTTTCTTATATCCACTTTACCTTCACTGATATGCAGCTGAATTCCTCAGGAGAGGGTGTTTAGAGCCCCTTCCTCCGATGTACTGAAAAAAAATGTATTCTTTTATTGCATTCCCCTTCACAAATACACCTAACCTTCAGCTTTAGATCTTAAAATCCTTTCCTCATCTGTGGGAGTCGCATGAGCTGCTGTAGTTGTTGACATGCCACCACCACTCCAGCCACAGTCAAGTGTCAGGCATAAAACTGATCTCATTCATTTGAGCCACTGTTAAGCTACATGTATGTGCAGCAGATGAAATGACGTGCTTACCTGCTGCATGTAACACAACAGGACATTAAAAACTCATGTAATTCTCTTAATTTCTAAGCCTTTATGAAAGACAGGGTTTACACTGAGCACTGCCTGTACATCCTGTTACACAGAAGCCAGGAAGCATGATATAGCTTTTAGAAAAAACAGCAATTCTCTCATTCCTGAGCTTGCTCAGCCACCAACTTTTCCCTGAGTGCTCAATGTGTGAGCAAAGTATTGTGCAGGCAACCATGGGGAAGGAACGATACGGAAAACATTTGTATTTCGTATTGAAGACTGCCAGATGTATTGATCTAAAACTACCAAAAGACACCTTTAGGATTAACACACAGGGTTAGAACCTGAGATTCCAGAGGCTCCACAATGACAGTGCAAGCCAACACATGATCTACAATGCTGAGGTGATTTGTAGCTTGCTAGAAGCAATCACAGAATTAGAAAGTTTTGATGACTAAAATGATCCAAACAAAGAATGATGGAAAGGTGATGACCCAAGCTGGGTAAAGTTATAGCATAAATTGAGAAAGATGGCAAAGGAAGGGGAGGGTGACCATCAGGGTTGGCTGGCAGTGGCTTGCTCATAGTGCACAGGTGTGTCTGTGACTCTGGCTTCTCCTTCAATTCCCCCTTCTTACTGGTGTTTATGAGAACAGATCAACAAGCCAACATTGTGTGCAAAGCAGTACATCACAACAACTGTGACCGCAGCAGATTTCCGAATTTCATGTCTACTGGACTGTAGTGTCTGACACAAGAAAAGACATTTGCAGGTCGCTTTAGTTAGAGCATCACCAGATTTTTGGGGAAGGCAGCACTAGAGAAACACTGCCTAGGACAGCCAAGGCAATCATGGCTTGGAAAACAAAACTGACAATGATAAATAATACCACCAGTAAATCAAAATCCTTCCATTAGGAAAATGCTCTCCAAAAAGCACAGCAGATCTCAGCTCAGGTAATCCAGATGACAAATACATGGAGATCCACTTGTAGTTGCAGCAGCTCTAGAAGGCTGGATAATATAGATTAGAAAGATTGTATCAAAAGAATGACTTCATTCTGACTTTAGACACAGGTGTCTAAATACAGATATAAAGACAGACACAGACATATCCTAATAAGATTTCAGGGCCCTTTAAGGCTAGTCTGTACAAGGCTCTGAGCAACCTGGTCTAGTAGAAGGTCATAACAAGGAGGTTGTACCCAGATATTCTTTAAGGTCCCTTCCAACCCAAACTATTCTGTGATTCTATGATTCTAAGATTTCTGGTTATCTGGGAAACTGAAATTCCCACTTCTATGTCTATTTCACAGACAGTTAGTGAATGTGTGTTAAAAAATACATAAACCAGGAATCATAAGTCACACATCAAAATGTGGTATTTGGAAAACTGCACTAAATACAGGGAAACACAGAACTCTGTCTTTACTGCATGGCCTGAACCCACACCAAAATACTGAATCACAAGTCTGACTTGTACATATCAGTAAGCAACTTGACCAACTTTCCTTAAGTGCTGCTCAGATTTTCCCTGAATAATGGGAAGATACACTTGGGTTCTTCTCTGTACAACAACAGGTGGTCAAAGAACATCATCTCACACCAGGTCTACAGAAGTCAGTGACTGAAATGAACTCTGCTAACAGGCTAAAGAAAAGCCTTGTTTCTGTGATACAAACCTTTATGCAAATAATTAAGTAGATCTTTCAAGACTGCAATTTAGAGATCAGAAAACCACAAACAGTACTGATGGATATTACACCTGAAGTCACATTTAAAGCAAGGATGGTATAATCTACATTTTAACTGGTGAATCCTTTGATCTAGTGCTGTAGTGTTACAACATTTACTGTAATAATCTTAGAAATATATGCTTTACACATACTCTGATTTCAAATAGAAATAGTAGGAACATCTCATAGTAGAAGCCAAAGACTTTTCCACAAGGTTAGGAAAAAGAAATTCAGTGGGGTGCTGAATTTAGCATGAACATTTTAATCAAAATAGTCTTAATTCAAAGCAACAAAAGTGAGGATTGGTCAGACCACCTTACATAAGCCTATAGAAAAGCTTGCATCTCTGCTTAAACCAACATACTTTGACAAGTCTCATTGAAATTGGTAGCTATTAGATTTAAAAAATTTTAGTTTCTTCATTTTTCTGACAGCAATCTCAGTTTTCATGATCTGACGCCATTTAAAAGATTGCCACTCCCACCAAGAAAATTATTAACACCACATAGTTTAGACACTTATTACTGCTCACCCTGATAAAGTTCTTGTGGGTTGATCTTAGTGAGAATCACCATGACTGGTTAGGCTAGCCAATAATTTCAGGTTTCCTGTTGCATTAAGGAATTTAACTCACCTGTGAAGAAGACACCTAATCAGAGTAAGTGGGATTGGATCATATGTACAGTAAAACAGTGAGCAGCTCAGACACATTTATTGCTTACACTTCACAAAATTTAGTAAAGGTTTAAAGTGGAAGATCATTGAAATCACTACACACAGATGCAACAGAGGAAGCCCCAGCAGCAAGACACAGGATGTGGTCAGGCAGCAAATAGACAAAACACTCTAATAAAAAGCAAGGCAGATTTAGCAGTGAAGTGTGGTATTAATAAATTACATATGGTCTGTAAATGGAATGGAATACGTGTTAGAGACTTGCTAATGAAATCGTATGAAATCTTAAAGGCAAACCAGAGATAAAGGATCAGATACCTATGAATAAAAATAGATGTGAGTGATGCAGAACTGCACATCTGAGCTCACTATCCAAGGATCCTCTTACAGACAGTGGCCTTCTACCTACGAAGTAGCAGCACATTTCCAGAAAAAACACATCTTGTAATGGTTCTTACTCTAACTTCTTCTCCTTACACAATATAGTAAGAAAAACTGCCCAGCAAACAGCTGTGACAAAATAACTCTTATCAAAAATCCCTTTCATACTTTTACTTATCTTCCTGAAGATATGCTAAACGCCATCTACACTGAATAAAATGTAAGACTAGAAGTTGGTGTTGATCATCTTTTTCTGAAAATTTCTAACTCAGAGTTCCTCCTCCCAGAAGAAATCAGATGGTCAGGCCTGAGTACTCAGGATCATTTTATTTGTTTGCTTATTTTAAACACATGCTTTTTCTAGATGAAGCTTCTGTGAGTTCTAGCTAAAAAATAAATTATAACTCTTAAAACATACTAGTGGCATCACATTTGTGCTCATGAATTTAATTCCTACGGGTCACCTTCCTTATAGAGGAACATTATGGAGAGTAAAGTGATGAAAAATGTTAAAGGTCTTATTTGACAAGACTTCCTTTGATAAGCAGCAGAAGCCTTCCATGTTTGAATTATGTTCCACTGCCAATCAGACCATATCCATCAGTGAAAACAGCAGCACTAATTCTACTGTTGTCTAAATCAAAATGGAGTTGTCACAGAATATTCAAAGCATTTACTATTTTTAAGAATTTAGTGCAAGCAGAATACACTCCCCAGTGCACTCTCTAAATTTATTGGCATTTAGCAGATGGCCACTACCAAGGATGGTGAGAGAATGAACAGCTTGGCCATGTTTGGGCATTCTATTTATTATTTTTTATGACAAACCCTTATACTGTATTGCCATGTAGGCATTTACCATTTGGTATCATTTTAAAAGCCCCAAATTTCAGAACATTGTATAAGTTTTTCTCTTTTTTTAAGCCAATCTCATGATTTTGAGGGATAGGGGCTGACATGTGATTTCAGAATGTGTGACACCAGCAGGGACACTGCACTGCAGTAAATGTTACAGGTGTCAAGGCAACCCTGAATAACTAACAGAAGTGCCCATAAGAAGTTTTTAGGGTCCTAGTAGAATTCTCATAAAACATTCTCCTAGTTGAGACAGTACAGTTCAACCTTCATGACTGCCACTTTAACTTGTCTTTCTCCATACATTAAGATTCATATTCACCTCTGCAATGAATCATGGGGCCCAGTTCAGGAAGAACATGATTGCATTCAGTGGAGCATCACTGTTCTAACTTACATTTCAGATGAGAAACAAATCTCTAAGACACAGAACGTACCAGATCCTGATTCACACTAATCTTATGTACAGCCTATTTAATTCCCTTTTTATTGTGCCTCTCCACCACAACAAAAGCACTCATAATGTAAGAGAGCATATAAAATGAAACAATCTCAGGAGGAGGCACAATTCTATATGGTGGTGTTTTACTCTAAGCTTCTTTCAATCAGCCTCATAAAGCTTAAGAGAAACTAGGGTTTTCTCTATGAATATTCAGTTCACAAACTTTTGTAAAATATCATTGAAAGCCATCCTGATAGAGGGTGACATCTTGATCGCACATTGACATCCCATCTTCTCAAATCATAAACGAGAAGAGTGGCTGCATTCCACAGTCTCTGAATTCTTTCAAGACAGCTCAGCAATCTACAAGTGAAAGGTAGGATAAATTATTACAGGAGACTTCTCAGTATGGCTGTTCTAAATCAAATGCTGTCAAATAATTTTTAACTTTCTTTGATCTGCACTCAATCTCTGTGTTCTTTGCTGACCCATAGCACAGACTCTCCTTGACTTCCACTCCTTTCCTTCTCAGTCTCTCTGCTCATAAGCTTTTATTTTCCCTTGTTTTATCATGTGCATATAGAAACATATACTTTTTAAAAAACCCAAAACAACCNCCAGCCCAGTAAGTGTGGTAGGAACCTAAAAAGAAATGAGAAAAAGACAGGAAGCTAAATAATCTTGCAAGAAAGAGTAATATGATGTTTTGGGCTGAGAAAATACTCTCCCCAAGGTGTTTTATGGTATAAGAAGCACATCACACAAACCCTGTATCTGATTGCTCCACCAGTATATTTTATACAAGTAATGGCTGTAACTTGAAAACTGGACAGAGAGGAGACTTGGGCAGGAAAACTAAAAACAGGAATAAAAATATAAATGAAGATAAATAAATGAGAGCAAAAAAGGAAACAACATGGACACAGAATAAAATAAAATCAAAAAGAAATGACAGATTAAGAAATGGCATGGCAAAATTCAACAAATGAATCCACAGTAAATGCTGACTACTAATTGTGATTGCCACTGAAATGGTGCATAGGGACTCCAGTGCAGAGTCTCATTGCATTGTGCACTTTATTGCACAGTATGAACAAACACCAGACATGAAAGAAATTCAGCTATCTTACCAGTGTGTAATAGTTGAATATATGGATAAAGAGTGTTAAAGAGGGAGAACAAGAGGCAACAGGGAACTTGTTTGTAGGGCAACACACCATCAGTCTGAAACATCACACTCTTCTGTTTACTTTGAGCAGAAACACAGAGTCAAGTCCACAATGCTCTGAACAGGCCACTGTTCAGATTTGCACACTTTATACCTGAGCAGCTTTATGCCTAATGTGAGATCTAGACAAAGCAAATGTACACACTTCCCTTACCAGTTCCTGAATGCCTCTCCTGTAGCAACTGGGTTTGCAGGTGCCTCATCTGTGGTGGCAGAACACAGTCACTGCTGTGCAGCAGACACCCTGATGCAGCAGTTTGCCCTTGATTAACTGAAGCCATGACAATTTATCAATTTAGGAATATGTCCTCTTATTTCTCCACTTGTCAGAAGGTACAGTGCAAACCATCAGAACTAGAATGGTCCTCTGTTTTTCACTACCACAGGTAGAACATGTAAGCAAGAATTTGTCCAACCTTCTTAAAAGTTTCCACTGGCAAAGATTCCATAACCTCCTATTCCAGAGACTACTTTAGTTACAGCTAGAAAGTCCCTCTTAATGTCAGTCATTTTTATTGATAAACAAGCAAAATGCTTCCTCACATGACTTTGCTGCACCTGGAGAGGAGTCCATGATACATCAGAAAACTGCTTTGTGCCTCTGCAAACCCTTTTTTTCTGGAAAACAAAAGAAATACCACTTTTTAAGAGGTTTTCCTTGGTGAGGTGTAAATCATGAACCTTTTTTTTTTGTGTGTTATCTGTTAGCCTTCTCTTGAACACTCCACAGCCTGTCCATATTTATTGCTGAAATGTAATTCCCAGAATTGGGCAAAAACTATTCCTACCAAATAACAAAGACAATAATAGTAAAGTGTGTTATGGAGGTGTAGACTTGATACTAAACACAGGCACGAACCATCCCAATTAAATTCTATTTAAATGCCAACTCGAATACAGAGCTTCCTTATCAACACTTTGCCCTGCTATTGAAACCATGTTCCAAACTCTCATTGCTCACTGCTCTTAATGTGAATTTAACTGTACTGTGAAGTTACAGCTCATTTGCAGGAGTGGCAGATGGCAACTCTAATTCCTTTCAAGCAAACAATCACACATGAGAGCCATGAAGAAGGAGAAAGAGCTTCAATTTTGCACTAAAGAGGGTAGAAGAACTCAGATACACCCAAACAGCTTGACTGAAAAGTTATTAAACTGAAAAAGGACAGGATTTGGCAGCTGGGTTTTTTTTCAATTGCCAGTGTGTAACAGAGCCTCAAAGAGACCTGGAGTCCACCTCCTATGAGGAAATCCTGTGAACTGTACCTCTAAGAAAATACCCTTTTGTTATATGGCCAAGCACCCTGAAACTCTAGTCAGCAAAAAAGAAAGAAATCTGTAGCAAGTGTTTTCATAGTCCAGAATTACTTCCTCTCAGTTTCCATCCCTTCCCACTTGCCCTAGGAGAGAAAGTTACAGCTACCGTAACTTACAGCTACTCTCTCAATGAAGAGACTATTGTTCAGCTTTGTGCTGTTTAAACCTGAGCAGTTTAATGTGCAGCTACTGGAGTTCATATTTTGTTTTCCATATTTCTCCTCTTACGCATTCAAATTCAAATTGACAAATGCCTTTGTATATAATTTTAAACCCTCCCCATCTCTAATGCATCAGTATCTTGTTACATTGCCTTTGATTTCATTGTTTGCAATGCTACTATCAGCAGCATGGAATTGCCAAGGCACTAAGCAGCCCAATTTTTCTTTAATTTCTCAGAAAATTGACAGCTTTATGAACTGTCTCTTTACCTATGCCCCATAAACATGTCAGGCTGTGGAAAACCATTCTAATTAAATCCCTGGGGATTGCAATGGAAGATTATAGCTTCTTGGCAGGTTATTAAAAAACAGTTGTTCATATATACACAAATATCTGTACTAGAAGCTAGCATTTGACAGAACAGCCAAGGAATTAACCCCACTGGCAACTCCAAATAACATTCACAAAAAAAAANCAACAAAAACTCTTCAACCCACCCAAAAACATACAAGGAAAAAACAACTAAGCTAATTAAAATGGAGATGCAGGGGCTAGAGAGTTGGCAAGGGCAAGCAGGGGAGGTGTCCTTGCATTTGATTCCTTTCCAAAAGTTGGTAATTCAAACTGTCATCTGGAATCATCACCTTTCATCCTTGATTACCACTACCTGATATAAAAGAAGGCAGAAAAATGCTTGTAAGGTCCATGTGTATGGCCCTGCTAACTACAGAGCCCTGAAGTAAACACATTAGAGTTGATGGATTACGTGAATCATTCAATCCAGCATAATGTTCCTTCTGTCTGCTCTGACCATCCAAGGGAACTCGTAAGAACTTCTGATGGTAAAACGTTTGTTGGAGATCAGCATGTGTCATTCCCAACAACTTCCCCAAACGACCTTGCCTTTGAGAGCAATGCTTGTTGACTCTGCTTCTGCACCTGAAAGAAGCACAGCTTGTCATCTCAGCAACAGATGGATTTAGAAACTGGGGAATTTCTGGGACACTGTGTAGGAGTTTAATTTTGTAACCCATGTCTGACTTATCACAAATGAACAGCTTGTGAAAGCAACTTCCAGAGATGCTATTTTGCTCAGAGTACCTCTTGAGCTGCAGCTACAACAGGTAACCTTTTTCTCTGCCCTAGGACCTGCCACCTTCAAGGGCAGCAAGCCTTACTGTGTTACAGGAGAGGAAAGGGAAGGAATTAAATGCTAACACACCAAAGATAGCTATGAAGAAAATCCAAGAAATAACTTTAAACTACATACTTTCCTTAACAAGGATGGTATCACTGAGCCAGCTGTGTAATGGGTTTTGCAACTAACTGGACTTGTGAAAAGTGCTAGATGATTTTAGTATTTATTTCTTGACACATGTTCTAGCATCTCCAAATATAACCTGTCATTTAAATGTTTAGTACATCACTACTTTGATTTTCTGGTGTTCCACATTTATGTGAATAAAATTTCAATCAACAATAAGTATGAGAAATATCAAAGACTTAAAATCACTGACACAAAAAGATGCATTGATTTCACGGTCTCTAAGATGACAGAGAATCACACTTAGAGGACTACAAGTTTTTATCTTAACAAAACTATTTTAGTTGCACTCCATATAAAAGGAGCTTAAAAAGAAATACCTGCTACTCTGACAATACATATGAAACACCAAAAAACCGTGTATCAAAATGAAAGCAAGATGAATAAAGAGCGAGTGCAGAGGGGTACCTGAGCACAGCACCAGACTGACTCAAGCCGCCAAATTCAGAATTAAATATATGAGTATCATCTTTTTGTGTGCAATGATAAACCAAAAGTGACCCTTCAGCATCAGTTACCCAAAAATCACAGTGCTACCAAAGAGAGGGAAGAGTCAAGCAAAGATAAGAATTAAAAGTTATGTTTTAGAAGTACTTTGTAACTGACAATTCATTTTTTCCCCCTTCTGTCAATTACTTGATTTATTTACTCACATATAATATACCACATTTTGTCTATTTCTTGCAGAGAAAATGATTAGGTTATTTTTAGAAGAGTAGATAAATCCTGCTCCAAAGTTCACACAGTACATTAAAGCTACAGGATGGCTACTGGCCACATTACTGCCTTACATGATATCAGGGGTTGATTGTTCTGCCTCGATAAGGAAAGACATTAACAGATAATGACAAATAGAATAAACATTGGAATTTGAACCCTAAGAAGGTTTTTTGGATAGGTGAATTTGTTTTCTAAATCACTTAACAGCTTTCAACAAAGTGCCAGTCTTCCTGTTACTGGTTTAATTTAAAAACTGATTACTTTCTTAGTCTTATTGCAAAAATACAAAAGAATATCTGCTTGACTGTAAGCAAGGACACCTTCAATGTGGTAGGACTATTTTCCCCCCACATGTTAATACATTTAATTTTGCACATTTCTTTAACGGTTTATCAAGTCTCAGATTGTTTTGGAATCCCTAGTAAAAGCCCCACAGGCAATTGAACAAGAGCCTTTTTAAAAATCTTGGACATGTACAGGAGGTAACTGCACTTCTTGTATGGGAATGAACTGAGGACACCACACCAGGAACAAGGAGGGAAATTTAGTGACCACTTGCTATTAACTGGGATTATTATTTTTTTTCCTGCGTAAAGTAGTTATTCTGTCAACATACAGTTTTTATTCATGGTTTGGCTTGTGGCATACTCAGAAACTTCAATGTTATAAATGCCTTAATCAAACTATTTCAAGAGAGAAAAGTCAATACAGAAACAATTCTTGTTCCTCATGAAGGAAAAAAAAAGAAAGGAAAAAAAAAGAA
>VXBX01004975.1:297370-360809 GCA_013400415.1 Scytalopus superciliaris
CACCAAAAAAAAAAAAAAAAAAAAAAAAAAAAAAAAAACCAAAACAAATCTCTTCTCATGACCACAGAAAAACAAGGGGAAAAGAGGAAAATGAGACATTCTACAGTGGCCTCCCAGAGCATGAACAACAGTTCAAGTTCACATTGCAAATAGTTGTTGCAGCTTTGGCAAGGTACATCATGGCAAGTTGCTGCACTTTCTCAGCTGAGGACCAGCAGACAGTGAAAAAGCAAAGTGTGGCATCTGCCAGGGGAATCTTAGGGTTTTGATTCAAAAATATCAAAGCAGGTTAGGTTTAGGACTGCCTGTCAATTGCAATGTTCTCTGCTACCAGAGATGGATGCAAGATAAGGAGGAATTTATGCTGACACTTCATACAGGTTCAGAAATTTGGATTTTTATAGACATGCATCATTCACTCGATTAAGTCTTATTTACATTAATTGATTAAGGAACTACCCTTTTCTTTAGAGGAAATACTAAGGTAACAGACAGCAAGAACTTCTTCATCATGCCACCTCCAAAAGTATGCTCCCAATTACGACTTAACAGTTTTTAAAAAATATTTGCATAAACAGCAGTTTGACAGATCAAGTGTAAATGAAAAGCTGTTGGGACCATCAAGATACCAAGTGCCATATGCCTGGATTAATCTACATGCCTATAACCACAAATAAAACAAAGACGAGAATATGTTCCAATAAATATCGATGCTATCAGCTCTGAATATCAATTATATATATTTTGTTTAAAATAATTTATAATCAGTGCTAAACCACAAGTTACCTCCAGCTACCATCCATAAAGTATAGTTTTATAAAGTATAGTTTTCTACGCTAGGTATGCAATGAATTCATTTTGAAGCATGTCTGAACTTTTTTGTCATGAGCATCAGACTGAATGCCTGTAATAAAAATGACAGGCAAATAAGAATAAATGGCTTAACGTTAGCAAGAAATAGGGCTTTGCTGTTTCACCTTTGATGACAGAATCACAAGTTTAGCTCTCCCCTGAAGTTAAATGCAATGTTCTCCCATATCAAACCTTTAGCGCCTCTTTTTTTTTTTCCAAGACTGCAGCAGCCCAAATGTAATTTCAGTGAATTCACGAAACACACTTTGTAAACAGATATTTATTGCCTGCAAGATAAATAGTCAAAATACATCAGATTTATCGATGCCTTGGGAATACAGTATTATGGCAGTTTAGAATAGAACTGTGAGCAAAGTCACTGCAGAAACTGGCTGAGGATTGTTCTGCACGTAGAGTGAAAAAAGCAACACAGGAAATATTCAGGGACATAACATTTAAGATAACATGACTAAACCAAACATACTGTTTCTGTAGCAAACATATTCAATAGGAACATGCACATCAAGTGCCTAGAATTTATTTTTAAAAAGTTTTTTCCTCTTAAGGCAGAAAGAAAGACATTTGCAAAGAGGAGGGGAACAATCTATTCTACTCATGCACTTCAGCAGGGTAAGTAGTAAGATACTTATATTTCAGCAAGTGAGATTTAGACAACTCTTTGCAAGAGTAGGAACAGTTAAGCCTTAAAATAGATTGCCTAGAGTGACTGTGGAATTTCCATTTGTAGGTTTTCATTGGGGTATTAGACACATATCTGTCAAAACCAATACAGATAATGTTGATTCTGCCTCTTGATACTTCGCATCGTGAGAAGACCATGATTGAGCCAGTGTGAATTTGAGCTGGCTGGCATCATTACTGTAAAAGCTGTTTCTACCCTCCTGACCCCTAAGCCATTCACCTTCTTACCAATTATTCATTTATTTGAAGTTTTTACATGACAGTGAGAGCCAGAAGACTCTCATGTAGCATTTTATAAGTACAGTCTAGCCACAACTGAAATTGGTGATGAAGAGTCAATTCAGTTTAATCTTGGACTGTTGTTTACTACACATAACAGGGAGACATGGTGGGAAGTATATACAGCCTAACTTTAGACAGCACAATTTTCAGCAGGGAAAAATCATTCCCTTCATAGGACCACAAAGCAAGCTCCTGCCCAAGATGCTCTGAACTGTCCTCTAGGGTAATGTGTCTTTTCCAACTGATTAGAGAGGATCCCAGGGCTAACTAACAGTTACACCACATAACAGGTCTAATTTTCAGTCATTTTATAACAGATTAGAGGTGAAAAGTTATCAACAGCCACGGCTTCCTAGTAGACATTTCCCCTTCTTTCTTCTGCTTGACTCTGAAAATCATTTCCACTCTTAACACCTGATGTGTGCAGGTTCCCCAGAACTGTGTAAGGAGATTGTTTGTTTTGAGGTACAGGAAAAACTTCCTTGAGTCATTCCTCACAAAACAAACAGATGACAAAAGCAAACAGTGAATAATCTCCTTTGGCTTAAAAGGGGTAATGAACAAATGCCAAATAGGTTTTCACTGATAATGCAAACTGATTTCAAACAGGCTGGCTGCACTCTGGCTTTGAGTAGTGGACTGGTTCGTGTTCCCTGCTGTATATTTAAGTTATGGGCCATGTCTTAATACTTTAAAGCTGCTCTTCAAGGGAAAAATATATATGCTTACTTTATATCTTTATATATATAAGACTCCTTTAATGAGAAGCAATTCAGAGAGGCTTGCATGCACAGGGGTTGTTCACAGAATTCCAAAGCTTTCTACCTTCTAAGGACTCCTGACCTGCTCTGCAAGATGCTGACCCTGTTTAAGTAACCCTTCAGTAGTGCCTTAGTCAGTCAACAGTCCTTCCTGTGCACCTGGAAGGTGCTTTCCACCTGTGAGTGAAAGACAACTTGCATCACCCAGCTTTTCACAGCCAGCCAGACAAGCTCCCTGCATTGGTTCAGAGCTGGAGCTCTGACATTCAGAGCAGCAGCACAATTTCTGAGTAGTCAAACCAAAAATCAGGCACTGTAAAAATACCCCTACAATTTCCCACAGCTTAGAAAATCCAACCCATGAGGAAACTGAGATTTTATAAGGGGTTTTTTTTTTTTAAACAGAGTTTTTATTTTAGTTTAAAATGAGCAAACAGAAGCAAGGGTCAGAAAATCATTTGGGGTAACACAAGAATCTTGCCAAATATCCCATCCAGCTTGGAACTGACATCCCTTTTGCTGTTGCTTTGGTTTGGTTTTCAGTTTGTTTTTTGTTTCTTTTGGGGGGTTTTGTTTGTTTGTGGGTTTTGTTTTGCTTTTTAAAGACTCAACACACACACACACACACCCATCCCATAACTTTAAACCTTAAGATATCAGTAAAGACAGAAGTAAAATTTGAAATGTAGTCACAGAGCACTATGGATCAACATCATGGACACATTTACCACTCAAGTCCTAATCTGGTTAGCCAGAGTGACTGCCCACTTATTCCAAGATAGGGAACATCTACTTGTGCATAAGGACTCCCTTCACAGATATGATTTTGAAGAGGGACCTTCTTATTTAAGGTAAGTGGAGATGGAAATTCTTTATCCATTTCTAGTTTCTCTCTTCAGGGTCCCTTTAAGACCCTTTCTTTTCTTTCAATACCATTCACCTTGATGTGGAACCAGAACAGGAAGCTGAAATGCCAAATGACTGGAAGAAAGGCTGTGCTTGTGGTACTGCTCACCACACCAAACGCTAAGAACACAAAGAGCTTATTTCTTAAGTCTCCCAAACCCATTTCCACCCCAAATGGCCATAGAAAAGCCTCAGATAAACATCCAAATCTTTGATTGTTTATACAAACTGAACAGTTCACAGGTTTTTGGAGACTAGCCCATCACTAAAAGGAATAAGAAAAACTTTCCATATCCGGAATCTGAGAGCTTTTTGTCTCCTTCACGGACCTGATCAAATACCTTTTTTTTTTTTTTCTCCCCCTGCCCCTCCTCCTCTTCTTATTTTCAGGCTTCATCCAACAGATAGAAAAGCAGAAAAACACTGATTCAGGTAACTTTTCCTTTTAGAATTTACACAGATGAACATAAACCAAATTATAAGCACAGCCTAAACAAATCACACAAAGAGCCTAACACTATAGGTCAAATTCCATTCCTGCAACAATTTTACCCAAAACAGATGTATAACTAACCTTACAAAAACATGTGAGCCCCTATTTTGGCTGCTGGTTAAGAATCTTCTATGCTGACAGTCTATTCCTGTCAAGGGCAGAAGTAAGATACTCCAGACAGGGGAAAAAAAAACCACAAGTGACCTTCAGAAGCATACATGCAAAACCTATTAACTGACTCTGATTCTCTAAGTACACATGGACAGTGAAGGTTATTGATTTTAGGGATATCCAGCATTTAGAAATAATTGTTTTTTCTCTAGCACTCCTTTCCATCCCCACTAGCCTAGACAAGGCACTAGACTTTCTGAATGACTCTCAAAAACTCTCAGATTATAGATGTGACCCTCAATCCAGCCAAAGACATTATAAAATTCTGATTCCTGCAATAGCTACTCAGTGAAAACCTAACATTTAAAAAACTATAAGCAGGGAAGACCTATAATAGATAAAACTTTAAGGAAAAAACAAACAAAAAACCCAAACGAACAAACAAAAAAAAAACCCAGAAAACAAAAAGGAGTGAGAAAGATTATTATAGGCCTGTCAGCAAAGTATTGCAGGTAAATTCTGACCCACCCTGCCCTCATCATGAGCTCACCAAAAGCCACCCTCAGAAAAAACCAAATCCACAACACAGGTATGGCAGTGAGAACTCTCCCTCAAGGGGCAATTTCCCTCCTCTGGGCAGGGGCTGATAAAAATCATTCAGAGGCCCCAGAAACACTTCCGTACTATGAGTGGTTTTGGTATATGATCCCAGGCCGGTCTAGAAGATCTCTGAAGGTCCACTCATGTTTTTGATACCTCCACAAAACCCCCATGGAAAGTGAAGACAGCAATTGATAGGAAATAGAGAGAGTGCAAAGTGACACACAGGTGCCTTTTAGCAAAGGTGAAAGGTCTTGTGTCTCTCAGAAACATATAAGGAGAAAACCTCACATCACAACTAATTAAATAAGACCTCTCTTCTATCCCAATATTAAATAACCCGGATTTAAGGGCTAGTGTGGCTTTTAGGCAAAGCAAGTTGAAAGGCAGTTGTCCCAGCTCAATATGTATCGAACTGGAGAATAAAGATCACTGAAGCATGAAAGGAGTAGCATAACATTAGCTATGAATCTAATTACTTAAGTAATTGAATGAAAATATACCCCACCCTAATTATGAGCAATGACATTTTTAGAGTAAACTAACAATAAGATGTCAATATATGATAATCAAAAATATGCAGCATAGCTCTTGGATTTTGTGGGATAAATACAACTCCTTTTAGCAGCATTCTAAATTGTTTCCTTCACATGGCTCTCTATATCATCCTTTAACCACCTTTGCCTAACCCTCCTACTAAGAAGAAATCTGAATTGATTTGGGTTCATGACTTACTGTGCCCAAGTGGCACTCAGTGTATGGCTCTCCCAATGTGTGGATCTTGCTGCAAACCCAAGGGCACACTGACATCCCATGAGACAGGGCTCTTCATCTCTTCCGGGAGGCCAGAAAGAAAGATCTTGCATCCCCCGGTTGTTACTGAGTAATTTCTGTTGAAGCCATGCTTTCGTTTGTTGAAATAATTTTTAAAAACACTTTTCTCCTGTTCTGACTTTTTTCAAGCAATGTTAGACACCCAAAGCATCTTCACAGCCAAGCAGCATAACCACATGGCTGAGACAAGTCCAGAGCCTGGGCTGTCATTTCAGACTTCTTTCCTTTCCCTCCCCGTGTTTTTATTTTATTTGTGAGTAGAAGAAAGAATAACTACGGGTAGGATTTAGCTTGGATTGGTCTGAATCCGCAAGGGTCAGAGGTCTCAGATCTTCTCCTAATCGATTTGTGTATGCTGAGTTTGTAAGGGACAAAATGTTTTACGCTTTCTCCAAGTGGCACAAAAGCACAAGCCTGGTTTCTCTCGAGTAACAAAGGTTGTTTCTGAGCAGCTTTTCCCGAGGCAGCGAGTGATGTAAAGGATGATTGGCAGATTGCGTGGCTCTGAATAAATGAATAGCACACATATGTTCCTTTTCCTCCCCCCTCCTCTCCTCCGAGAGGGTTTCCGCCCCGTTTCGGAGCGTGCACTTGCACAGCAGCACCTGCGGTTTGCTGGATCTTTCAAGAGACCTGGCGGCCTGACAATCCCACGGCGGAGGGCTCACTTAATAAATGCTTCTGAGTCAAAAAGCCGATTTNCATCCGCACGGCCACACTGCCACCTACCGCGGGCATCGCGCTCCGCTCCACACCGGGATGCGCTGGATGCGGCACCGACGGGAGAGAGTCGAGCTCAGCGCGCTTGCTTTGCCACCTCCTGTGCACGTCAGCAAGGACTAAAACCGTGCTGTGTGACCTCGCGTGAAAGGAGGAAAAATAAAGGGGGAAAACAAGTTTTACAGTTGTTGTTGTTTTGAAAGGTGGGGTGTCTCGCAGTAGCATCCTAAAAAGAGGCAACTCTCCCGGGAGTTCTTTGCTGAGTGATGTTAATCATGGGAACTATAGCCAAAATCCCAAAACAAAACACCCACAAAACAAACAAAAAGCCCCCAACTTGCTGACTGCGTCTAATTGAGATATAGCCCAGCACCCTGCCTTGTTTCTAGTCCTAATGAGCTCTGACAGTTCGCACTGGGTTTAGCAAATAGACAGCAGCCAAAGAATCATTTCCAGTTATTGTCAAACGTGGTGGGAGACTGTGCTTACTTTTTTAGAGACAATTATTGATCCGCTGTTGCACAGTGGCCACCCATTTCATTTGTGCTACCAAGAACAGTGTCACAAGATCCCAGTTTAATGGAATTAGATCACTTGGGCAACTGGCAGCTCCATGTGAGTTACTTTAACCCTTCTGCTGCCAATGCTGCCCACCCCATGCCATGACCTACTGATCCTCCCTGCAAAACCTGCTTGATCCTGAAACTCTTCTAAAGTCAGTGAGACATTCTCAGACACTAGAAGTTCACAGGTAAATGTACCTCAGCTCCTGACCTTGGAACAATAATACATGAATCAAGTCACAAGGTAAAACAAATCAAAAGAAGAAATTAGAATGCCTTTCACCATCTCATTGCCCCAGTCACATTCAAGGCTTGTGCACAGAGTTAACAACTATAATTTAAACAAAGTACTTGAATTAACACTGAAAAAAATAACCATGGCTTACAAGTAGAATTTGGTTTTAAGCCTGTTAACTGATCTTGCTTTTTGTGAGCATTTGTGTGAGCATTGTCCTTCACGCAAGTGTTTACAGAAAACAAATTTGAGGCCCAGTACTCTATTTGGCTAATCACAAAACAGAACTGTATTCTACAGTGAATTAAATTATTTTTTGTAGAGAAAAGGAAGTTTTAATGTTCTAACTTCATTTTGAGATGAATACCATAGAATAATACTATGTTTCTGGCCAAAAAAAAAAAAAAAAAAACCTCAAANAATATATGTTAAAGAAAAAAAAAAAAAAAAAAAAACCTCAAAGAAACTACCCAAAAAACCCCACACATCACATTATTCTGACAGGCCCAGTAGATCTTCAAGGCTCACAGAATATACAACTCATCACATTTAAACTGTCAGACACAAAAATAGCAATACCATGTAATTCAGGTGACCATTCATGCAGCTGAACTACCTTAGCATTTCATGGAATGAAAACAAGGACAAATCAGATAATGATTCACAGGTAAAAATGTGCCATACTTAGATTTAAAGCAGCACAAAAAAACCCCCAAACCCAAACAAGAACCTCCACAAAAATCTCATCCAAAAATCCTCACAAAATTTGTAGGAAAAACATTCTTCAACCAGCTTTAACTATGACCTTTTTGGCTGTTCTGATGACAGAAATCCATGCTAGTGGTTCTTCAATGAGTTTGTGTTAAGACAAGACCCCTCCATCACTGAAATCAGCCTATTGTCCCAGTCACAGGAACATCAGAACTACCCATGTGCAAGACAGATTGCCCTGTCTGTATCAGCTCCAGCTTCTTTACATTGTACCCTGCATTCAGCACCTCTGGCCTTGCAGGATATTAAGCTGGAGGAATTTCATGTCCAGCTCCGTCTGACAATTCCTGTTATTCAATTAGACTCACTACAGTGGCCCACCTAGCCTAGCAGCTCAATGAGATATAAAAAAAAGTCTAATCTTTCACTTGTCCTGCTTGCTGAGTGGTGATGCAGTTATCCAGGGAGGTCCCTCTCTGCATCCTCATAAGTTCTGGAACTCCTGTGCAGTCACATCAAAGTAGTAACCTTGGCTAAAGCAGCTCCTGTGACTGGTCACATGAAGACTAGAGAGGTCACAGCTATTATGGTAACATTTACTGCTCTCACAGCTACTGCACACACTCCAAAGCCAAGTGAGCAGACCAAATGAACTATCTCCTTTCTGCAATCACATGAACTTATGTCCCTTTAAAGTCACTTAAAAAAAAAAAAAAAAAAAAAAAAAAAAAAAAAAAAAAAAAAAAAAAAAAAAACAAAAAAACAAAACACAAAAAAAACCCACCAAACCCCAACCCAAACAAACAAAAAAACCCAACCAAGGGTAAAATACATCTCTGTTATCACCACCATAAACACTCAAAACTCAATTCTCCCTTCAAAAACCATCGCTATATCTTTCACTGATTAAATGGGGGTAATCAATATTTGTTGTTCACTTTTAACAAGTTACTCCTCAATTTCAAGGGAAAACACCTGTGATTTTTAACCACCAACAGGAAAAGAGGCAACTGTGGTAGAGAAGGTAAGTAATTATACACATTTATAAGAGCGTTGCTCTGGGAGCTTCACCACCTGAAAGTGAGTTGGTGTGCAAACAAAACATAATAAACAGATTTCTTGAAGAGAGTCCCTAATAAATGGTAGGCAAATCCTTTGCTCTCAGTCATCTGCATGCTCTTAATCTCAAAACAAATTTGGTTACACAATATTAAAAGTTATGCCTATCTTGAACTGGCTTAACAGCAACAGTAAAACTACATGGATTTTTTTTTTATGTGAGATTTTCCACAAATTGTTTTTAGCCTTTCTTCTTTTCCTGTTCTATACAACTGTCTTGAGTATTTGAAAATAAGTTTCACACCCATGCTATATGTTTTAAGTGACAAAAAGGTTAGCAATATTGTAAATTTACCAGACCTATCTTGTCCCTATCCTGTGGCTGTAATATTTTGGAAAATGGAATATTTGTCAACAGTTCTACATCCATTGTTAATTAAATTGAAAGTGAAAATGATCAGTGAACATTTTAATGAAAAAAAGAATATGGGTCATTTTTGAAACCTGGATAACGAAAATAACTTTCTCCAAAAATAAATGGGAACAACGAGTTTATCAACTAAATTTAATAATTAGGGCCTTTTTTTTTTTTTTCAAACAGCCTCAGATGAACAAAAATTATACATTAGAACATGTGAGTGCTATTTTGCCAGCGTTTAACTGGATACCCCCCTCTCTCCTGTTAACTTGCCTGATCATCTGAAATTACCATGTATTTCAATTAATTGAACAAAAATTCTGTATTTAAGGTCCCATAAAATGTTTGGGCAACATGCACTTCTACACTTCAACTTGATATTTCACCAAATTCTTTTCACTGCAGAAATCAGCAAACAAACACTGCCAAGTTGCAGGAACACTAAAGCATGCACAAACAGGGGTACTCAGAAGTAACCATTATTACTTGTAGACAATAAGCTCAAAATGATCAGTGTAAAGGGAACATTGCATATCAGTTACTTTCCAAGGCCAAAACTTGCCATAACATACCCAAGCAGCATCACTGCAATACACACCTGAGCAGCGGATGATGCAGCCTGTTTGAGGCAGAGCTCCTGCTCTGGCTGCTCAACACTACTGTAGGGGGACAGAGATCATCTGGAAATATCCCTGTTCTTCACCTTAAATCCCCTGACTGCCACAACTGCAGAGATGAAGGGGAAAAGAACACAAGACTCTCCAGAACTGAGGCTTGGCACTCCAAGAAAAGGCTCCTTACTACCAAAGGTGCTCATGTCATTTGTACTATGACTTGTGTCACGACCTAAGTTGGCTCAGGTACTTGTTTTAGTCACTACTAGGTCAAACTGGACCCCACATCAGAAATCTTTGATTGCACTTTTTTGATCCTCCTGTTAAAAGGGCACCGTAAAAATTCACAGCAATAATTTTAATCTCATGCCTATGGATGATTCTCTAACAGATTCATAACAAAACTGAACACAGAAAACATTCCAAAGCACAACTTATATCAAAAGTGATCAGCAGGAAATGAGCAGTGTATAATGCCTCGCTAAACCTGACTTTTCTTTGCTAAAAGACATAGCACTAAACTCACATGTAAGATATTCCTTGAGAGAGTACTTTTCTAACAAAAAGATCTGCATGAAATTATTCTCCAGAACTAAACTTCAACAGAGTATGGTTTTATCCACACTAAGAGGAAGAAAGGAGGAGGAAGAACAATATTTCTGTAACATAATTAGACATCAGATTCACAGTACTCAGACATTTAACAACATCCACAGATATGTGAAGGTGCAGCACCCCTTGGAAATCAAGAAGACTTTGGGTTGCAAACAAAACACAAATAGTTGCAACCAATCTAATTGACTTATTTACACTACTGAAAGATCTGAAATCAATACAGTTGTCTGTGCTTCCAAATTTTACGTTATCTGGAACATCACAAGTCCAGGTACCTTTTTTTTTTTTTTTTTACAGATTTCTTAGAGATTCAACCCTGAAGTCATGAATGCATCAGACTTAATTATTTTAAAAGACAGTTAAAATATTGATAACCCCTTGGTTACAGAGGATAGACCAAACCCATGAATTCTGAAGATTGCCCCAAAAGCTAGAGGGAAATGAAAATAATTGATTTTAATCACAAATTTATAATTGGTACTGTTACTCATAGACTGTGGCTGCTGGTACAGTTGGGCTACTATACACCTAAGTGAGAAGACATCCTCTCTCCCTTCCTAATGAAATAGGCTGCCCTGGGGCACAGCAAACTGAAGGTGCTTTACCTTTCCCATCCCCATGTCTTAGGTCCAAAACATGCAGCCTTAGTATAATCTTAACAGGACCTCAAATGTGAGGCATCCTTGCTTAGATGTCCCTTAAAAAATAATCCAAGCAGTAGCTGAAGACAGATGACTGTAAATTGTGGTAAACATGCTGGCCTGCATAATTAAGATGTATAGCAAGATTAAAGCCCCTTTGCTGCAAAGTTTAGACAACTTTTTCCTGTAAGCAACTGAATGAAACTAACAGGGCCTGGATTCTTATGAACTTGTGGTTGGATTCTCTAATGGCTAATGAAATCCAAAAGAACTCCACAAGTTATTCACAGTGCCTTTCTCTTGTGCAGGTTCCCTAGAGTGTAATGTGTGAGTTCAGCTTGCAGTCACTCTGTCAGCGTAGCTGCCAGTATCGACTCTCTCCCTCTTCCATACATTTCTGAAGCCTGCAGACACTTTAATCCTTCAGAACTGCTACTCCTCTGGCAAATTTGGCTGAAGTCTTCCAAGGGTTTGGACTTCATGAGGATGGCCACAAAGATGGGTGAATGTCAGAGACAGACACAATGACCCACCTTAACCTCTTGTCTATAAAATCAAGTTAAAGGAGATCACGTGTTTGCAGAACCATGTCCTGAGCTTGTTTCTGTCCAGTGGGTGTCTCTCAATGTAAAACACTGACTGAATTAAATCTACTTTGATTAAATACAACTAATTTTAAAATATGTGTTGGAGCACTGCAGTGCTTCTGAGCTCAGTTTTTTAAGACACTGACAAGAATGTACTGTATTTTTTTCCAATCTATTTCAATTACACTTTCATAATGGCAGAATAATGGCAAGATTAGTCTATTTTATCATGATTAAATCTTGATTAACATATTAAATAACCATTGTACACTAATTAACTCCGTTAAATGCAGTGTCCAATACATTGTTCGACTTCTGTAGACTTCTAATGAAAAAGTTATATCATTACTATGATTATTTCTTATACAGTTTTTTAGGATCTAATGCAGAGTTCCACTATTAACTAAATATCTAAAAGGTATTATTTTGACAGTCTGTTTAGGAAGACTTGATTTTGAAAGAAATTTGCAGATAAGTTACAATATGAACAGAAAAAAAAACCCTCAGGATTTAAGGGAGACTTTCCAAACATGCCCCTCTGCAATCTGAACACTGAGGATACAAAGTTTAAATCTACAGTCTTGTAAGAACAGCGTGAAGTTGAATTTTAGAAAACCTTCCAGTTCAATTATGTAAAGTGGCATTACAGTATTTCACAGGATGCACAGATGAAAAGCTATTAGTAGCAATTTGTCACTATTTCACAACTGTGAACAACTCTAGGCAAGGCTTTTAACCAGCACTTAAAAACTCCCTTGTGTCTACACACCTTGCAGTGACTTTTTATTCTACTGGAAACACTTTAAACATGTAGTTTTGTTTGTCATGAGCGCTCACAGGAACTCAGACAGCTGTAGCTTGATTTTCTTGTGTTGCAAACATCATCTCAAAATACAAAGTGGGAGCAGCAGTCACTGTAAGCCAACATATTTATGCCAGATTTTCAGCCAACTCTTAAATACAGCTGAGGGGTTTTGTGCAGAAAAACATATGGACAGAATTGAAATTAATGCAAATAATGGATTTTTTAAAATCTGCCTGTTCACTTCATGAGGTGTTTCAAACATGCAACGGGCAATGACAGAGAGCTCAAAGCCAGACTCATTTTGTCTAAGGACATTCTAGCTGAGGCACCTCCCCTTGCTTGAAGGTCACTGCAGAGACTCGTACATCTCCACTTGCCCATTTAGAAATTACATATAAAAATAAAACAGGGGAGGTTCTTGATGTGACAGAAATGAGCAACAGTTGGATGTGTTGCATCCAATAAAAGACAATTGCATTTCAAAAAGTATGAATGCTCAGCTAGAATTTGTCCACACAAGTATCTCATCATCATCTACTTGTCTCGCTTCAAATCCTGCAACCTGACAAAAATACATTGCAAGGCAGCAAGTAAACTTGAGCTGCACGTTATAAAACACCTTTCTGGATCATTGCATCCACACAAGGGAGACTTGATGAAGAGCAGAAGCAAACTATGTCAGGAAGCTGCAAGCCCTGGGGCACAGAGGGCCAGAAGTTGGGGGTGATAACACAGGTGGCAGGGTAGGATTTCAGCAGACAGGTGACATGTACCATTGTCCTCAAGCAAGGCAAGCAGGGCAGGGCCAGGGATGGTGACCAGGTTCAAGCAAAAGAGATCATCAAGCAGTTTTGAAGTGATGAGGCAAGCCTGAGGTCAAGCCAGGAAAGTCATTCCATAGGTCAGGATAAAGTCCAGTGGAATAATCAAGGCTAGCTCTGTCCCTGGAATAGTCCATGATGACAAGGCAGGTCCAAGGTCAAACCAAGAAATTGGTCCATGGATTCAGATCAGCAGGGCCCTTGGCCTGGCACAGACAGAACTGTAGCCCATTTGGGGACAGTCACAGCTCAAGCAGACACTGAAGATCCGGGGCTGACTTTAAACAGAGCTCCAGGTAGAGGGTATAAAATCCCAGATGAGGCTGGTTAGTGCTATTAAGACCATAGTGCACTAAGGGACTTGACAGAGTACAAATAGGTCCTAAACTACTTTTTTTTTTTCCAAAAGAACAGAATGTCATTCATTCTGTTATTAAACCTGGTGCTCCCAGGTTTAATAAACATGCACACAGAGCATCACATCTCAAGTACTCTTGTTATTTATTTGGTCTCATCATTATGACAGTATTTCACATGTTGGTAGAACAGCATTCTGCCTCTCCCCAGATACCATACACCAGACATCACCTTCACCAAGAGCCCAGAGCCAGACATGACACACTGGAATGTAGGTCATGCACACCTTAAAACAGAGATTTGCTCCTCAAAAACAGTCTTGCACCCTAAAATTCCCAACCAGCACAGCTCCCTCTCTGTCATGCCATCTGGGTACATCCGAGGGGAGGATCTCCCTCTAGTCACAGCATCATACAGATCTGTGCTCACTGTGTTGAGATGCCTGCACCCCTTTTCTGCCTTTATATGATGCAGGTGAGGCTGTTGGTGACACCAGGACTGCAGGTCTGCCTGTGTGGTGTGCAATTATGTTGAATATTTTCATACAGCTAGACAGAAATGTAAATGTCAGCAAGAAGTATCTTTGTCAGATTTCCAAAGAATGAATAATATACTCATTCACAGACAAAAGGGGTTGTTTCTGAACATGATCTCTGCCTTCAGGCTTTAGGACAAAGCCCTTTTAACAGTCTCCATCAAATTTTGTTTGAAATTATAATACTAATTGGCAGAATTTTTTAATTAGAGCACCAAATGACAACCTTAATGCACAGGATATACAGTCATTGGCTTTTACTTTGAATTTCTTTTATTGTCTAGAGTAAAAAAATCAGGAAGAAGACAAACTGGTTATTACAAAAGCACGATAACTACTTCAATCACTAGTTATAAACTTATAGTAATTAATCAATTATTGCAGCTCACATACATCAAGGAAAAGACCCAGTATACAGGATGAAGTCAGCATAATCTTTTAGTTTTGTGAATGATCTAATGTTGTAACTCATTCAAGTTACTTCAGATTTACAGCGATACATAACCAGACAGCAGAATCAGAATCTAAATGAAAGGACTAGTCCACATTAGTAACAACTTCAAAAAGGCAATGGTTTCTGGTGATCTTAAGAGACTGATACTTATTGTGGAATAAAAATGTGCCATGGCTTGCCAGAGTTGAAGCTGAATCAGAAAACCTATTCAGCAAGAGCCCTTGAAAATGAAATATGTATTCATGCCCATGTAACTATGAGTTCAGCACATGTTTACAACTAACCATTAACTTGAGTGCATTTGGGAATAAGAAACAAATTCTGCTGAATTTAGGAATAAGTAACAATGGTCACAAACTTTTTATCTTATGAAACTTTTTCTTTTAAATTAAAAGTTTTATCATAAGGGCCTTTTCAGGACTAATTCACTTGACTACTGTTAGGGAAGCATTTTCAGACCCTTTGATAAATTATTTCATGTCTGTCTTGCAATTCTTTGCATTTCCATAACCCAAGTCTTCATTATGGCTTCATCAGAATGTTTGTATGTGTACATATGCACATAATATGAATAAGTTTATTGTTGTCTGCAGCTGTAAAAGATAAAGCTTAAGAAAATGTAGTTCAGCTCAGAGTTCTGAATGCATAGCCTCAATGTCTGAGCCTCAAAACTGGAAAAGATGTCTATAATCAGCATCCAGGCTTCAGAATGTTCTCTAAAACAGGACTAGATAGTTTGTCTTTATTTAATTCTCTCTGGTGTGTATATATATATATATATATATATGCGCTTCAACTTACAATCTGAAGAATAGGAATACAAAAAATATATTGAATTTAGAAAGGAAGAGAAGTTGTTCACAACAATTTTGAGGGCATAAACCTCCTTTTGATAACAGCTTATATTTCATATGAAAGTGTGTGCTCATCAGCTAAGTTTCCTGATCCATAGGCTTGAATTGCAAGTCCATAGAAATAAGTTATTTGATTCCTTGGAAACAACTCAACTGAATCAATTTCTAGTTATCTTTGGTCATGTTCCTTAAATTAAAAGAAACAAAAAAAATGTTATTATTCCATAACTGGCTTTTCAGCTGAAGAAAGAATGATGCATTTATGATTTTGAACACTGATTATACTTTATATTTTCATCTGAAGACTTCCCCTGATGTTGTGTGTAGTTGGTGTGGCATTAATTTCAGAATAAGCCTCTAAGTCAAGGTGTGATCAGTTATATAGACAGGCTCACTGCATTTTCTTATATCTGAAATATCCCTGGAGGCTTTTACCATTGCTCAATGTCATAGATGTTAATCTTTATGGAGCTGAAATCCAAAATTACTGAACATAGAGTATCACTCTCACTTCTAGTACAGTACACAGTAATCACAAGAAGAATCCTATAATCCAAATCAGAAGATGCAGATAGAGACTAGTCCGCAGTCCCAAGGCCAAAGTCCATCCTAAGTTAGATTTTTCCAAGATCACAAGTTCACTCATTTGCTATGACTTTCCTCTCAAAATTTCATCTTGAAAGGAAAAAAAAAAAAAACGTATAACAACACCAACAGGAAAATTAGATCTCAAACATATTTCATCTTAATCTGTTGTATTGATATTTCTTTAAATGACTTTATAAGTCATAACTTGCAAACACAATTAAAAGCCCTATATGTAATGAAGGCAAATCAATGTCTTTAACATCTCTAAATGCAATCCAAAGTGAAATCTTGATGATTTAAATAAACACAAAGGAGGATTTAGGACCTGCTTAGGCTGGAAGAACAAGTGTTGACTAAAAATTTGGTAGGTATTGTAATGCAAAACTTGTAAACTCATGTCTCCCAAACACCCATGAAAACATCACTGCAGTTCAAACAGACTCAGGTTCTGTGAGTCAAAACATTCCTGCAGCAATGAGGTTCAGTTATTGACCTGAACTGAGCTGCAAAACACAGCCACCTGTGCAGGTTGTCCCTAATCACACTGCTTTTCCACTGGAACTAGATTGTACCTTGCTCACACCATCACATATGATAGCTGGATACAAAAAGGTTTTAAAAAAATCCCTGATGATAACACAAAGCAAGTTGAAAGTCGTTGAACTTTCTAGAACTTGAGAGGGGAGACGCAGACACTTTAACACATGGCAGTGGATTCAGAATTATTTAGGTTGTCAGTGCTGCTAAACCACAGGACTGGGATTCAGAAGATCTGGGTTTCATTGCTGCCTGGGTCATACACACAGTGGGATTTTAGATGAACCACCATGATCTTAGTTCATTTAGATACTAACATACATACTCACAGGAGATTAATTAGATGTCTGTGTTAGGTAGGTGCTTAAAGCACCTTCCTCAGTCAGTGCAAATCTTACTCTGTCTCCAATAGCACAGCATAAAATGGGAATAAAGGCATCCTGCAGACACATTTTCCTCTTTGGATTTTCCACATTCTAAAGGCCCTTACTGATTCCCTTGTCCCCTGCTTTCTTTGTACATCACCTAGCACTAAACATCCAGATTATTATAAGGCCTGGGGACCTTTAAACAAAGTGANCCCTTACTGATTCCCTTGTCCCCTGCTTTCTTTGTACATCACCTAGCACTAAACATCCAGATTATTATAAGGCCTGGGGACCTTTAAACAAAGTGATAAAACAGTAAGTACTTAGCAAACACTCCACACTCTCTCTTTCCAGAACCGTTTTGTACTGTTAGCAACAACCTTTGGTGAAAGACAACGTGTCAGTGTACTCTCAGGGAATTCGGACAGTTTTCTAATTAATTTCTGAACATTTGTAGCACAAACCAAACATCAGCAAATTATTCTTAGACTATTTGGAACACTTCCAACCTCATTTTCTTCTCTGCTCCCTCTTCTTCCACTAGAAGAGGCAGACACAGATAAAACTGCACAACAAAAATATTTTTTTAAAGAACACTTGCAGCAATTACCATTTTTATAAACCTTATTCCTTCAGGCTTAGGGTTTGTCCTCAGCTGCTCTTGTTTCAGGCCAAAAAGTGACCTGATAAGAGCAAGAAGCAGACACTTTAGACTTCCTTCTTAAGTACAGCTCAATACAAGGCACCTTGATGGTAAGTTCTCTTTAGAGCACTTACAAGACAGGAAGAGAGAAACATTTTAAGAAATTATTCACATACTTGTTTACATCAGTGTTTATACTACTACTCTTAAAACGAGCACTTCACCACATACAGAACCCACTGTACCTGAGAAATGTTGCATTGAAAGAAAACCAATCAAATAAATGATGCAGGACTATTTCAGACTATCTACTTGCACTGAGTCACAATTCTACTCAGGTCTGTCCAGTGTCTCAGTAAGAATCTCATTCAGAGTCCATATGTAGGTCCCACCATGTTGGCAAGACATCTCCTTTCATGGAGCTGCAGGGAGTGAGGCCAGTGTTGTCCACCTGTGAGTCCTAAACATGACCAGTTTTCCTAAGTGACCCATATTATCTGCAGATCTGAGAGCTAAGGGACCTTCTGAAAGCTGACCTCATCTAATATTCAGGTGATACTGATGCCCAGGGGTTTTTTTATTTTTTATTTTTAATTTTATAGATTGTAGAAGTTATTGTAGATTTAACATACCAGTAAAATAACTTCAGTAGCTTAATGTTTACACATACCAACCTCACCCTATATCAATCCCTCAAAACTCCAGTAGATGTTTAGTCTCCATTTCAAGGCAGAATTGCAGAAGAGCACCATGAGGCCTGCACCAGAAGACAGACAGAAGAACCTCCAAATCTAGAACTTTGGGGCATCCCAAAGGACCCAACATGCTCTGAGGAAGATGAAAACGATGAAAGAGGCATCCCAAACCCCCAGACTCAATTCCTGACAGGGTGTGCTGGGGGGGTGGAACGGGACAGGACCAGGAGGGATAGTAGAATGGGACTGGATGGACATTATTATAAAATCTTGGAACCGGGGTCCCAAGGGGGATTTTCATGGACACGTATTCCTGGAGCCTGAAGGTTCATTAAAGCTGCTGCTCTCCTTATCTCCTACTAAATTTGCCTGGAGTATTTTAGTTTTGCTCTTTTCTCCACACTCTTTAAGGCATTAATACCAAGAAAAACACCACCAAGACAAACCCTTCTCCAAGAACTAATTGTGGTGGCTTCTTTCATAAAACTCAGAGGTCACCTGCCCTGACACCCACGATCATGTGGAGTGCTGCAGCACAGAGCAGAGACTGAGGTGGTCAAATCAAACAACCAGATCCATCTACTGCACCACCACTCATTTCATTTCCACTTCTGTATTAAACATTATCTTTACTATGCTCTAGTGCTGTCTTCACAATACACCTCCTACACGGCAAGCAACCTCCTTCAGTAGCTTCATTACCAGTCTCACTGTATAGACCTTGTAAAAGTCATTACGGGAATGTAATTTCTACTACTTGCAGTTTCACTATAGCAAAATCTCACAGGGATCAGACCCACTTATGGTCTTAACTAAAACTAGCCATCTGACTTAATTAACTTTTAGAATTCATCAAACCTTGCAGGGCTCATACTGGGCTCTGGGGCAGCTTGGCGGTGCTCACATCGGGCTCCTGCTGGGTCTGTGCATCCGGTAGCTGCGTTATTCAACCACATTACATACTTGGTGTTTAAGCAAAGGAAGAATCAAACTAAAAATCAGTAGCACAATATTTCCACATCATACAACACACCACACGCAGCACAGGGAGGACATGGAAAACAGGAGGCAGAAATCCTGGGAGAAGGAGGAACCAACAGAAACAAATATTGCCCCTGCATGTTTGCTCCATAAATTGTAACCCAACAATAGTTGTGTCTTTATTAAACAGTTTTCTGTGCAATACAAGTTCTGAGTGTATATTTCTTTCTCTATATATGCACATAGTATTATAAAAAGCAGCATAAAGCTTTGTTTTTCTGAAGGTACCACAGACAGTTTCCCATAATTAAGAGTGATGTCAACAGGGAAACAGACTTTGATTTGGGCCGTCCAAAATACCCAAATTTTTCAAGACCTAAATTCTAAGCATAGAACACTCTGATAGACAGTTGCTGCTCATGGTCTTGGGCTGCTTCAGCTGAGTCTGGCATGGACTGTGCAACTATATCCCCCTTTTTTTCCCCCACCATGATCTAGCAGCATAATTTTCCACACAAACCTGCTTTGCATTTCTTCCTTCTTTGTACCCGAGTGGCAAGTTACCAAGTAGCACTCAGGCAACCACCAGAGACACTGCATCCTTTCAATGACATTAATGTGTAATGGCTTGATTAATTAGGTTTTATGAACTGCTTTATTTTTCTGCTAGATGCAAAACTGTGGTTGAATGTATAAAACTTATTCATTAAGAACTACCAGGAGATTAACAACTTATAAGCCATTTAAACACGATGATATTGAAAACAAAAAAGAGTTAGTTGTATAAATATACTTTTCTAACATGCAAAATGTAATATAAAGGCCAACTTCAAACATCTAGCATGAATTTCCACCACAATTTGAGTTCTTACCCTCCTAAAGCTTCAAGAATTATCTTGTACTTAAATGTTCTCTGCTCTTCAGAGAGTTAATTTCCTTTTTTTTGTTATTATAAAGTGAAGCGTTATAAGTCCTACACTTTGTCATATTTGAAGACTCTAATAGTGTCAAGACACAAAGCCTGTGCATTCTTTTCACTCTAAACCAGTAGCTGCAGGCACTGAGAAGGGACGATGCAAGTGCATGAGAAAGGCAAAAATACCAAATTCCAGCACAGGTCTTTCCTGGGAGAATATCAATTTCCTCCAGGACAAACAACATATTTGGTGGCAGTGAAAATATGACAACTCTATCTATCAATTCAACCAAGTTTATCATGATGCTTAAGCATTTCTTAACTGTCCAACTAAAACATGAACCTAGAAATAATAAACTGCATTCTGAAATATCTGCCAGAAAGCACACAGGGAAAGAAAAAAAAGGATACAAAAGATGACTTCCAAACCATAAATAATATTTTTGCAGTCATGCTTGCATCCTTATTCCTGAAACCAATTTAGAAAACAATTGGACAGGGCACCCTGGGAATAAAGAATCATTTGCCATTAGACTTTAATGTGTGATTACTTAGTAATGTAATTGAAAGCATGACTCTAGCACATTGCCAGCTTTCTATTGCCAGGAGATTACATCGTAAATGATACAGAGTGTTTCAAATCATTTTTTTTATTCCATATTTGTTGTGACAAGAAGTTTTCCTTAATACTTGAATTTGTTTTTCTTTCTCAAATATTGCAGGATCAAGGGTTTGTGGCCAGGGAGGGTGAAGGAGGGAGGTCTTATTTCATCATTAACATGAAACAACATAACATACTAATTGCATTGACTGTGTTGGGAGATCTGTGGTGGAGGCCAGTGATGTCTGAACATGAGCACATGTAAGTGACACAGTGGTGCACCTTTAGGACTCTACTTGTGACTCTGATTCTGTGAATCAGAGTAAAATCCAAAAATTAAATGTGCAGCCTATGTCTATTGAAAAAACACCCTAAAAATATGTTGGGCTACACTGACTTGACCTCCTGAAGGCCTGACCCAAATTAGAGGTACTCCATGAAGCCTCATGATGTTTAAAGGCTTAATCCTCAACCAAGGCAGCCAGGCAAAACTGGGTGGGCTTTTGGAGGAGTTGTGTCTTTTTACACCTGCTGAGACTCTGGACCTTCACAAAAGCTGCACTGACAGCAGAGCTTCAGAAATTCAGGGTTCCCCTCTGCATAGAAAGCATTAATTCAGCAGAATGTTTCCCTCACTTGCCTTCAAAGCCTTTCCTTCCAAGCATCCCGAGACTTCAACAACTGACAAATTTCAAAGGCTTTACTGCTAAGGGCAGCTTGTTCCCTCAGATCACCTAACATGGCTAAAGACATCTTGCCTACATATCTCATTCCTTGACCCATTCCATCTGGTTTGCAAAAATGACTGAACAGAAAATAATAAAAAGTTGAAGGTTTTTGCCATGCTGGGATTTTGTCCCATGTAGACTGGGGTACAAATCATGCATTGCTCGTCCTTAGACAAAAGACTTACATCACCCCATCCACTTAAACCACACTCCCAAGGAATTTGCCCAGCCCAGCAGTCCCTCTGTGCATACACCCTACACACATCCTATCAGGCAAATTCAGTAGAACTGTGCTGCCACAGAGCTATCATCAAATGCTATATCATGCATATTTGATTGTTTGATGCCTTCAGATCCCCTAAAATATGCATTTCATATTTTAAGGCCTGAGGTTTCTTGGATTTAAAAACCATTCTGGATTAGAGAATTCAAGAGGGAACTGTGAGGAGTTGAAATTCACAGTGATTTCCTCTCCCTTGCAGCCCATTCTCTATGCATTTTTCATCAGCAAGCAGGGAATGGAGCCTGAGTAAGGATTCTGGCATTTGGCTCACAGACTGTTTTGTCTTCACCCTATCTTACAGGACGCCAGATGACCACAGAGGCAATACAGAACTCCAAGAACAGTGGATGTTTCAGAATAGGACTTACTGCTCACATGCAACTGCCCTCCTCCTCTATCATACCACTGGTACTGAAACCAAGAAGGAAAGAACAAAACAATGACAAGGTGGCCAGTCTTCCTTCCAGAGACTAATCTGGGCTAGCTTTCCTTGCAGCAGAAAACAAGACTGCATCTTGAGAGGTCCCCTTCAACTACAACATGCTATTCATTTTTCAAGAGAAACCTTTTATTACAAGACTTCTTATAAAAAAAATCACTTGCTTCTCAGCTGTTTTTACATATTTTCTTAAACTGGATGATCAGAACAAACCAGATTACTGCATTCTAATTTGTCCTGGTGACCTACTGTATACTTTAATAACGGGATATTTTCTCTGCCTGTAGCTCTCTTTTCACTGAAGAAAGCCATGCCAGTTGCATTAAAATACTTTTAACCTATTCTGTTCATGACAGTGGAAGCACCAAGCCTTCTGGGCTTTGTAATATAATAGCACCCCTTCATCACATTGAATGGTTTATCAGAACCAACTTGTACAGATGATTTAGTTTACCAAAGTGAGGCCACTACTGCAGGGCTCCAATCTCTGTTTGGGGACTCTTCTGTGATTTTCAATGTTTCCAGTTTGGCCTTTGAGTGGGTTTGCTTTTTGGAGTGTTTGCTGGTTATGGTTTTTGGTGTATTCTCTGTGGGGGTTTTTTCCTGCTTTGCTTCCTTTTAATTACTTGGGGTTTTTTTTTCATATAATTTCAGTTAGAATGTTCATTCTTTGCCAACTTGATATATTCTTAAGATGAAACCTGGTCCAGATCCCATACATTTTGTGAATAGGTGGTGCCCACTGATTTTCTTCACAAACAGGAACCAGTTCTGACCAACATGAGTCAGAAACATTGCCAGCTCTATTGCACATAGATATACTAATATAAGAAATATTATTAGGACAAGTGTCCTTATCATTCTACAGAAGAGGACAACTATATCAGAGTTCTGAGACCCCACACAGACTGGATCAGCTGATGAACACAGTGACTTTCTGCAGCAGCTAGAATGAGTCAGGTGCAGCCCATATGGTTCTTAGCTTAAGTCTCTGAATGTTATTCTACCTTTTGCTATAACAGAAACAAGTGAAACACAACCACCCACCCATCCCAAACAACCAGATAGCTTTGGTGCACTCAAGGAAACAGCCAAACTATGCAAACAGCCTGTTGGTCACCAAGAAGTGCCCAGAGTTTTCTGGAACAAGCAGGCTGTGAGCACCATCAATGGAACAGCAACTCAGGAAGTGAGAGCACAGTTCATACAGACTGCTCAGCATGGTGTTCTCTACCCATCCTTTAACTAAGGACACCTAAGAGAACTGCAACCCAGTACTCACCAAGACACCTCTGGGGAGGAAACCCTACAGCCCTGCCCCAGGAACATCCTGCTAGCCTCTGGGAGTGGAGGAGAACACAGGAGTCCCCATAGCCCTGCAGGAGGACTACACATAGCACAGCTGAAACCTCATCATCCAGTCAGCTCTCTCTGCCTCAGGTGCCTACACTGACACACTCAGATTCTCTCCCATTCCACCCTTCACTCATCAAAAACACCTCCAAACAAACGGGAAAACAGGCAATTTCTGTAAATTTCTGTAAATCCTCTTAGTCTCTACACTGTCATTTGGTCTTAAAGCATGACACTTTGACACAAGCGAACACTCCTTCCAGGGCATTTAATGGAATCTCTGCACATGATAATCTGCTGCTGATCTCATAATATGATTCTGTGGCTGCATATATTAACAATCACATAGATAAAAAGATTCTATTTCAACATGCAGATGAGTATGTAAAAACATAACTCAACTTTCTACAGTTTTTTATGATTATACTTCCATACAAAAGCATTTTAAATTGCATTACAAATCAAGATTTGCCCTGAATATATAAAAACATCCAATCAGTCCGTGGTACTTTGAATTTTTTTTCTTAAATGGAACACTTTCACCAACTTTAGTGTGAGGTTTGCACTGATACCAAAGTGAGATTGGATCTACATTCTCACTCCAACAAGTGTGCAGCTGCCTCCACTACCCTGAGCTGTCCAGCAGCAGGGATTTGACTGACAGGTTCATTTGTCTTTGAATATTGCCTAAAATCACTTGCCTAGTGCACTGCTCCATCTCTTGAACAATTTTGACTAAGATAGGCAAAAGATGAGTAACTGGGCATCCTTTATCTAAATAAATTCCATGATAAGGGTTAAAAAAAGTATTTTTGAGTCTCCTATTTTTTCCCCCCTTCAGAAGAAAACTTGACAATGGAAAAGTCTTAGGCCAAAGCTAAGAGACTTTCTAAGCACCCCAAAGGAATGGGAGGACTGAGGAGGTAAAGGAGCAGAGACTAATTGGTTGTGACTTTCCAGAAGTGCTGACAGAAGCAAACTCCTTCAATGAAAAGACACAAAGCAGCAATTACAAAAAGCAACAAGGAAAATTCCCATCATATATAAGGAAAAAATTCCTTCACAATAAACCTAACTAAGTACTGCAACAGCTGCCCAGAAAGGCAGATAATTTTTGCACCTTGAGGATTTCCAGATCCCTGTGAAAGTGCCTGAACATCCTTATGCAAAACTGAACAGGACAAGGTGAGCAGCTTTGAGCAGGCAAGACTGGATGACTTCCAGAAATTCCCTCCAGTCTGTATTTTTCTATGATTCTTCTATTCCATGTCTTACACACTCTCAGAGGAAGGGTCATAGTAGGGGTGTATGCTTATAATCTCTGCAGCCACTGGTACAGGGTACAAAAGCTCTACTGGCACTGAGAAAAATTGAAGGTCAGCCAAAAAGACCAAATGACAGACCTTCAAGACAGTAAAAAATTTCTGTTGTCTGTTGTATAATAATTCTGTCTTGATGCAGAACTAGAAGAAACCTACATTGCCTTGGAAAGTATATTGCTCTGTACCTTGTAAAACATGATCACAGCAGCTAAAGGGATGGACACTGTTTAATATGCATGTTGTGGGTTCCTTTTCCATCTTCTAGATTAACCAGTTTCAGCAACTGTCCTTTCTTACTAAAATATTAGCATCACAGTATTATCAAGGTCTACAAAGCTTGCAGTGTCTGCTGTACAAGTGCCTGTGTGAACATTAGATACCCAGATCAGAGCTAATACCTTTTCAACTCCTGCCATTTTCTTCTACTACTTGACTTCTCTGGATCAGAGGATGCAAATTGCTCTGGACTCCATCAAATCTGACTAGTTTGTCTAACAGACAAATTTCTTCTGGTAACATGCTGGTAATTGAGACCACCAAACACATTATTCTGTTGAACTCCCATCACATGTGAATCCAGGTTCACAGAATTAAAGGCAAAGACACAGTTCCAGTTCACCACAGAGCCTCCAGTATGTAAATGAGATTTGGCTGGTTCTGTGCAACAGAGCTATCAAGTGAACAGGCAAAACATACCATAAGAAACCAGATGCAACAGCCTGAAGTAAACTACAGTTAGTTTGCTAAATATTGTAAGTACAGTTATGCTGACTTAAAAAAAAAAAAATTGTCCCTGCCAGTTAGTCCAATTTGGGGAATTACTTAGGTATGCTAGCCCATGACTCAAAAGGTTTTGCCATAGTTACAACACATGGACTGTATTAAGTGAATACTCAAAAGTTCTTGTGGTATTCATCTTTTATTACAGATCATGACAGGGGGTTTATTTTATCTCTTACAGCTTTTTGTCTTTTACTACCCATATCACTGCACACCAAGTGTAGACTGGGTCCTGGAGAACTCTAACCTCTCATTGTAAACTACAAGGCATGGAACACCACAACCTTCCCCAGTTCAACACCTATAAACCCACCTAAATCTCAACTATTATACTTTTTACTATTTTATTTCTCTCACATCTGAAGTGAATCAGCATTTGGCCATCACAGGAACACTGTCTCACTGCAAAGAAAACATCACTAATTAAGCACTTGCTGACTTCAATTATCTAGACAGCTATAGAGGCATAAAGTAATCTCCTGCAGTACTGGCACAGATGCCATAGGCCAATATGGTTTATCTATATTCCACCTAGCCCAAATGAACTCTACAGAAATTACTCTCACTGAAGAGAGATTCCTTCAATTTTAAGATACAGTCAAGATGCCCAGAATATTTTGGATTATCAAAGAGCCTTCTGGCACGTTTAAAATAAGAACAGCAACATTAGCTTCATCACCATCACTGAACCTGATAGTGGGGAAATTACATCTAGGAGCTGGAACTGTATCAAAACAAAATTCCTGTACAGCATCTCTGTGTGCTCTTAAGCCACTGTTAGCTTTTGCCCCAGAGACAGGATATACTTCGATGATGTGTGAAGTAATCTCTGCATACTTTGCAGTTACGTTTACAATTCTTTGTCATTTCTCGAGATAAAAGGGTACTAGCCCAAGGAAACAGTTTATTTCAAGAGTATAGTGGTTTGTGCTGGTTTAGTTATTTTTTTTTAAACCATTTTTGTCCACCAGTCTAGCTGGTGGAGACTAGTATCCTACTCTAAAAAGCCTTCAATGGATTTGACTGTTTGGATAAATGCTCCTCATCCCAGTATCTGCCAGCATTGTGTATTCTCAGGCTTTCACCAGTATCATGGAAACCCCCCTAAGTAAGACTAGGCTAGATAACAGTAGCTTCCTATTTACTAGTCCGCTCCCAAAAAAATTAAAGGAGTCATCCCAGTAATTGTTCAGCAATGAAAAACTTCTTAAAACTGTAGCAGCAACACTTTGATGGACACCGTAGAAATAAATTAGCTTTTCTTTTAAGCTTTATTAATTAAAAAAAAAAAATATCCTAATGAGATGTCTGGAGCCATGTATCCCCTTAAGGGACATATGCTGAACAGACATAACCAAATAGAATTCCTTTAGTGTGCTGGAGGACAGGGGAAACATGATTCCTTTATTTACCACTCCAATTCAATGCTTTATCAAGTGGCTGTTCTTGTTAAGTCTACTCTGGTAAATTTTGCCTCTACTTGGCTCCTGATACCTCTTCTACATAAAAAGCCAAAGCATGAATTTAAAACAAAGTAAACATCTAGGTTTCACACCAGGTTCATCTTAGATACTCTGAGAACAACAAGTTTTTTTATGGTTTGGTTTAATCTGCTCAGGAAAAGGTTGGCCAAAATCCTATAACCTACACAAAAGGCACTGGGCAAACTCAAAGACCAGCACTTCTATAAGTGGTAAAATATTTCTATATAGCTAACAGCACATATTGCAGAACTCATGCTTAATGCTGATACATCTTACAGTAAACTAACAAATAATGCGGATGTGTTCCTTCATTGCATCAGGTGTTAAATGTTCATTCAATCCATATGAACTTCAAAAGTAACTTCTAAAACACCTCAGTGAGCTCTCACTTTTAGCCAGTAAGTCTTTCAGAATACAACTGCACGTGGAACTACTACAAAGATCCAGCAGGGACTAAACATGCAAGACTTAAGGGTTGTATTTTAAATTATGAGAGACTGTTGAAGACTTTTGTATGCTATAACCAGAAAATCAGCAGTAAGATGACCAACTCATCTCATTTCAGGTACTTCTGTGCCATTAAAGGGTGCTGTCGCTAAATGGAAGAATAGAATCAGTCAGTAGAAAAGTGATGGGTTTTGGAAAGGTACAGAGCTGATGGTAAGACAGGTTCAAATAAACACCTTTAAAAATATAACAAAATCACAAACCTGATAGCACTTGCTTACAAGCTACAGGAGATTGACAGAATAGTTTAGACAGACTATCAATCCAAAACTCTTCAGGTGAACACTGTCATTAGTAGAATAGGTGAAAACAATTTAGGAGACACCAAGATTTCAGTTAGAATCTGATCAGAAGCTTCCCTGTATAATTTTTTAAAAAATTCTTTTCAAAAAGGCAAATTGGAAAAACACAAGCTTCCTTGAAGAGAAGGGAAAGTTTTAATAATTTCTTTATAGATACCTTTTTTAAAAAAAGTACCCTGTGAATTTTCTTTTCAGAGTGAGGGATTGAAAGGGATGAACAACTGCAGGGATTTGGGAACTTCAGAAAAGTGCACAGTTTCAGAAGTGACAATAAAGGACAGCCCTTCCTGTCCACCCTTGGACATCCTCCTCTTACCTTCCCTGCTGTCAAAAGTGCAGAGAGGGCAACAACACACTTGGCACCAGCCTCAGTGTGCCAACTCACTGGCAGAAGAGAAAAGTAGGTAAGGAAAAAAAAAAAAACCCAACCAAAAAACAAACAACCAAGAGCACCAAGTGCCTCAAGGAGGAAAAAGGAAAATTAGGCTATTGTTGTTGTTATGAACTGTTCCCAAAAGATACTTGAGAAATGTGCTTAAGGGTGTGGCATAAAAACCTTATTAGGCAAGAAAATGAATGCCATAATCCTCTGAACACTGCTTCTTAGGGACAAGCATTTAAAACCAAAACACATTTCTTCCATATCTGCTTCTTACCTGGCCTAATATACCAATAGTTAATGAGAAATTAAAGATCTATGCCTTTGGTTATTGTTGCTAATTAAAGAACAAAGTGAAGTATTTTCATCTTTACCCATGACTTAAACAGTAGTTGAGTCTAAATAGGAATTATCTAAGGATTGCAGGGTTTGTCCCACTATGTTACCTATAATTACTCTTAACCTACATAAATAACAGTACCCCCAAAGTAAATGAGATGTCAGCCTTCAGCTTGTTTGAACAGCCTGTTCAACCCATTGAAGACACTGAAAATCTCCACTGACTTCAATGGACTCTGGATCAAACCCATAAGTCTTTAAAGTATTTTGGATTAAAGTGGATTTTGGCAGCTGTCCAGAGAGAAAAAGACTTAAGAGCAGCAGAGGGGTTCCTGGGAATTGTCAGATGACAGGGGTGTGTTTTCCTATAGCAACAGACTTTCTTTACAGTATAATTGTATCAAGCCTGGCATTCAATCAGAAAGAAGTATGTAGTCCATTATAGGAATCTATTTGTTTTAACATAACTATTGTGCCTATTTAAGTGTTTGGGTATTTATCTTAAGGGAAAAGAAAAGCTTTATGGATAGCTAAATACACTCTTAATGCAGGTTAAAGTATCTTCTCTTCAATGCTTTTAAGGTTTAACTTTAATGTATGGCATTATTACTTTGCAGAAGAGAAATTAAATGTAATGTAGTGGAATCTAATGGCACATGATGTATCTAATCAAAGCTTAAGAGTGAGAATAATGCTTTATGGATAAGAGCTGCCACTCAAATTACAGCATTTTGTATTCTTTTAAATGAATAGACGTTAAAAAGATAGTCACCATTTCATGACCGATATCTTAATATTATACTAACAGTCACACGTATATGCAGGTCACAGCTCCAGGGTTTGCATTCCCCCTGTACTGTTCTAAGTGCTGAAGAGGAAAGTGAAAAAGGCATCCTGTGATTTGAAAGACTTGAAATTTGACGGGGTTCTTTAATTTATTTTTATCATTCAATTTACATAATTATTTTCAACAGAGCAGCTTCTAGATGCCATACATCCTCTACCTCTCACTGACAAGACAGATTCCATGAGTGTCAAGCAGTCAGTGATTTCCCTGGAATGAGTCATAGGAGCACTGGACTGGATGACATTTTCTAGGCCACCAAGGCCAACCCCAGCTGCTAAGTCAGACAGCTGATGCTCAAGTATGGGCATTACATGATTACTATCATAAATTTTTCATGTCCAATCATTAAAGGAGTTAGAGGGATTTGGTTTTGTTGGTGTGTGTTAGATTTGGTTTGGTTTTTTTCACTCCCAGTCTTCCCATCAGAAGAACCCGATCCCACCAGAACCTCATTTCTCAAATGAAACAAATTTCCTTCTAATTTCCATTCTAATGAATTTATAGCTGGTTTATACCTATTTATTCTTATGGCAGCATCACATTTTTTCTGACTGACTTTTATTTCCTGACATATAAAGACATCAATAGCTCCCCCCAGAGCTTTAGGCATAAAAGGGTGATTGTGCAATAAAGTCTAGAGTTGAGCAGCAGAAGATACATCCAGAAGATACTGCTGAGCTATTCTTCTTTCCCTAGGGTGATGGGGTACCAGCTTAGTTATACACAAAGCACAAATCAGTCCTTGTCTGAAGATGCTGCATTTTGTTTGGGCTATACTCCTTTAAAATTTACTAGCTTCACTTCAGCTAAGCTTCTTTTTATTTGGAAGCTTTGTAGGGCTTTAGGGGCAACAACAAACATCTATAAGAGAGCATTAGTGTCCATATGACCACAGAATGATTAAAGATGAAGCTAAAATATGGAAATGTCTATGAGAGAAGAAAACCATGGATAAAATTTTCAGAAGAAAACTCATTTTTTCCTACAAGTGACAGAGTTTCACTTTTGTATTGGTTCTATTGTTCAGTTCAGCTCTGACTGAGGAGCTCCTGCTCCAACAACAACTCAGCCTGGCTAATCAAGTAAACAAGAACCATTTCCATGCTTACAGCCTTCAGAGATTATTTCATACTTACTGATAGCTAGAAACAAAGGGCAAAGCAATACAGACAGAGCAAACACACCAAAATATTAGCAAAAGAAAAATACCCCTCTTCAGCTGAGGTTAAATGAAAAGGAAACTAATCAAATTCAGAGAAATTTGTTAAAAAACAGTTTAATCATAGAAAGATCTAAGACTTGCATGTTCAGAAAAGCAGGAGACAAAATATGCTAAATCAAAGACAGATTCCTTGAAGCACACATTTTAAAGTATTACCTTCAAGCAGACTAAAAGGTAAGTTTCCTATTCCACCCCATTAAGATCCTCCTACTTTGCTGCCATTCAATTGCAATTGATACCCTTAACACTCAACACCAAAAAAACCTCACCAACTATTATAACTTTGTTCCACAATCCAGAGATGTGCTTTTATTTGTGGCTTTAAAAAGACTGTATACAACCTCCCTGAACACTTGTGCAGATCATTCAGCCCATTCAGAAACTTTCAGTAATGCTAAAAATGGTTATGAACAAACATTATATTTGCAGAAAACCAAGTGAAAAACAAAAACATGACAGAATTAATAGACTGACATTGTGGCAATGCCCCACAAACCCCGGCATCAGAAAATTTTTCTCCCCACTCTTTGAGATATTTATAAAAACAAAGTCACAGATACTTATGCCCATGAAAAGGGCATCCTTCTCAATGCTCCACTCACAAGTGGGTGTCTATGCACAACATGAAACAGCCTCATGATTTTATCCCTTTTATGAGTTCAGCCCCAATAACTACATAGTATCGAGTTATTACAAATCATATCAACTAAACAAAGATTAAAAACCCAAGAAATAAAATTCAATAAGGAGATAAAATAACCTTTTAACTGATATCTATACATATTTATATAAATACATATGTCTACAAACATTTTCTTTATTCTTCTAGTCCCTCACCTTTATTTCTTACAGAAGCTGGATGAGCTATAGTGTCACTTAAATGGTTAGCAATTATATTTAGACACCAGTACTTCCCACATGTGTTTCAAAATGTTCAAGTGCTTAACTTACAAACTCATCAGTATACCCATGAAGGACACAAATACACTACTAGCTTTACTAACAGGCAAAGAGACAGAGTAGACCAATTTATTCAATTCTTGATCGAGCCAAACTGTTGGGATAGCCTATGATATTTTGGTGCAAGAAAGGTGCATACACAACTTATCAGATAATGTTAAGCATGTCCAATGAGCAGAAGTCTGGGTTTACCTTGGTACCCTGACCAAGTTAAACTATACAGATCTAAGTTCTTAAATCATCTGGCAGGCCATTTGTACTGCAGAAGGTGTGAATTATTATTATTTGACTCATTAAGTTTTCTTCTTTACTGTGGAGCTGCTCTAATGACTTATATCTCAGGCACTACCACAAGATGGATGTTCTACAGCATTTGCAGTGAGGAGTGAGTTTAGTTGTGATCCTTAAATGACTGCAAGAAACACTTTCAGTGTTTTAAAGTGTGAGGAAGAAAATACTTAACATGAGTCGTTAAAAATTCTTTCCCCAGCTTCCCTATTATTAAACACAATTAATTTAATAAAATGACAAATTGGCAATATTGAAAGCGAACACTACAGAGACAACTTAGTACTGACACAACATGTTCATATGAACAAATCCCTTGTTTATACTAAAAATAGATTATGAAATAATTATTTGCTTTGTATATGGTTGTTAACCTCATAGATATTCCAATAATTGCAGGAACAATTTTCAAACAACATATTCCTTGAAATACATATTGTAAAAGGCTATAATATTTGTTGTCCTTACTGTGTTGATTCACATGTAACCTACTCTCTACCACAAATTTAGCATTATCCATCTGTGGATTCATCTATTTTACACATGCCATGTGTGCTGGAAACAGGGCAGAACCAGTTTCCATTGTAGGAACAGTGAGAGGGCAGAGCAAAGAGTGACTAAGAAAAAAAACTCATGCCTAAGACATTGCTGCTGGAGAGATCTTACTTCAAACATCATAAATTCAATGCAAGACAGGCTTCAGACCCCCAGTTAAGGAGAGATTTGTACTCTCAACTACAGGAGAGCCAAGCAAGGACCATCTTTCATTTAGGCTCAGTTGTTGGCATTTGCACTACGCATCAAGGTTGCTGTGCAGTGAGAGCCTTACAGGAAAAACTAACAAAAAAACCCTGAGATGTTCTGTCTTCTAGAAACATCTCATGTCTGCCAGCCCAAGACAGAAGCAAGGAGAATGAAATGTGATTGTGATTTCCCTTGGGACTACATATCATTACAAAAGACAGAGTCTACATTTTTGATAGCTTTCTAGGATCTCACGACTTCAGATCTGCTTAGGCAGTTTTCAGATTTCCTTCAGTGATAAATTATAGCTTAAGAACAGTATCTTCCATTTGTTTTGTCACCTAATTCAAATCAGAATATTACCTCCTATTCTCAAAACAATCAAAGTAAATCCTGGAGAGAAAAGGAAAAAAACCTCAACAAAGAAACAGACACATAAAAAGCCAAAAAAACCCCAACTAGACAAAACTAAACAAAAACACAAAAAGTCCAACTAACCTGTTCACCACAAAATCAATTTCATTCTTAGGATCTTAAGTCACATACAGCCAACTAGAATAATCACTTGCAACACCAGAAGCAACATCTTGGCTGCACTGAAGTTAAGAAGGTTTCTGCTACTGATCTTAAGCTACTGGGATTTCACCTCCTCTTTTGTCATCTCCTGAAATTAGTGCCTGGTATCACCACACTGGTCTAACAAAACATTTCTGCATGTAGAAGAAACCCACAATTCCTGCTCGTTCCATCCACAATTCGGTTAGTGTAATGGATGCCAGAGTTTAGCTAGGTTATCGTCTGAAACAGGTTTAACATAGAGCCTATAATCAGCAGGATTCTTGGGAAAACAAATAGCCTTGAAGGGATAATCGCTATTTGGAAGTCAAGTTATGTAAAACATATTTCCCCCTGTGTTATTGCTTCAAGTTGTTTGATTGCACCTAGTATGTGTAAAGAGTGGAAATTATAGAATCTTCACCCTGAGTGGTTTAGGCTCTGTTGTTGTAATAGCTACTTAAGTTTTAAAGGGTTTTCTTGCCTCTTTCTTTTGGTCTTTCTTCATGCAGGTAAAAGCTGATAGGAGTAAAGTAATGAGACAGGATAAAGAAATTTGCAGCCAAGGAAACTCTGCCAATTTTCTAAAACAGATGCCAATGCTTTTGGCACATTCTTGTAGTTGACTAAAAACTGAGTCCAAATTTATCATCAAAGAGCTAGCCAGGCATGCAGATTGCACACATATCTCCCTCAAAGGGAAAGCTTACAAAGTTAGCAAACTTCACAGTATCGCTCTCTCTTAAAACACAGATCAAATAACCCTCCTTCCTTCCTCCCAGCACAGACAACACTATCTACTCCAGTATAGGCACAATTGTATTTCTTTCTACTTCTCAGTTATTATCCATGTATGTTGTACACTAGAGGTAAATATAATAAATCCACACATACTGTAACTAGTAGCTACTATTTACCCCCAAATATTCCCAACAGAGAAACTGAACTAGAAAATGGGAGCATCAATAGACCAAATATTCCTGCTGTACTACAAACTACTTCTTTCATGGTTTCATCCTGTCAGGAAGAATGCCAAAGCCTGGGTCCATGACTTCCTTCAAGCAAAACATTTCCTCACATGTATTCTTCAAGCAATTACTAGCATTGCACAATGTAACTACAATACCACTACCCCTGGCTAGGCACGGTCTTCAAGGTACATGTGCATTGTTGGACCAAACCCAATTTTCCACATGCCTAAATTCTGTTTATAAATAACATATTGCTGCCAGTGCCTGAAAAGAGGTTAGAGCATGTGAGTCATGGAGTTTTGGATAAAAAGGAAACAGCCACGGTATTTTGCACTTCTATTTCATTCTCCCTCCTGTTTTCTTTCATTCCCAGTGTCAGCCAACAGCTGGAAAACTCACCTTCCAATCTGGACATGACAGACCTGCTGCATTTCTAAAGTAGGCTGGCAAGGTGTTATTATGGAAAGAGTTGAAAAATGGAAGTTATTTCTTAGAAATAGCATTTTCCTATAAGCATAAGTATAGCAAATGACTACTACTTTAAGAGCTGTAATTTCCTGTATTGAGAGTGAATTGACCTCAGCCATGCTAGTATTACATGATGAAGCTTTGTATTGCATGATCATACTAGGCATCATTCTCATAATATAATATGCATAATCACAGCATGATGAAATGCATTAAAGGTACAATAGAATGTAGAATAATGTTGCATTAGGCTGTTCTTTTAGCAGGTTACACTATACTTATGATGAGGCAGATCCTTGTAACTCAACCCAAAGATAAGAAACCAGCTGTACTTACCTATGTTGAAAGAGAAAGGGAAAAAAGAAAAAGGAGAGTTTGGGGGGTTTTGTTTTAATTTTACTTCACTCTATCTACTTGACAATAAGAGGACAAACACGTCTTGACAGTCTGATGTGCATGCAAATCACATACACATATATGAAACACTAGTGCATACATGTTCATGTACGGGTAATACACATACCAACTTGCCAAGGTTCTGCTTGTTCTCTTACAAAGGAATGACTTCTATAGGCAAATAAAATATTATTCATTTTTCATTATAGTTATCACTTCAGGAAAACAGAGTGTTGCCAAAGTCACTTAATTTTCACATTCTTTTTGCAAGATGGAGATTGCACTTTAAACAGATAAAACAATCTAAACTAAGTAGAACAGGCAAATACATTTTGTCAGTTTTGCTCAAATGTTATTAACTCAGGAGGTGAAAGTCATGCTTCATGTCCTTTAAAAAAATAGCTTTCCTTTAAAACTGTATTTCTACAGTGTCTTTCTCTTCTGTAAGATCACTTTTTAATTTCCCTTAATTTTCAGATAAATATACATACATCCACCCAAAAGTGACTTAACCCAGGACAGCTACTTTAATAAGCTACACATTCTCAATATAATTCTTAATGCATCACACATGCAATAGTCTCCCAGGACTGTGCTCTGCCCTCTGCTACACAGACAGCTTATTATTCAAAATATGCAATGAATCATTAATGATATGCACACACACAGAGGGGAGATCAGAGTTAAGCCCTTAGTTGATGTGCAATATTTGTTCTCAAACTTCATCCATCAGGAACAATAATACTTCACTCGCCATTGCCAAAAAAGCGAATTGGAAAAAACTTAAAAATTTATAAGACATATGATTTCTCTCTGTGACCTCTACTCCATCTATTTGGGACAGGTGTTATACGGAGTGCTCTTCTCTTTCTGTTTGTGCATGGAAAGAATCCAAGAGTTCTGTATGTACTCGATGTCCTTCTTTGGGAAAAGGGACTATGCTTGAAAATTCTCTCCCAAACAGCCTGTTATCTGCTTGCAGAAGATTCGGGGGGAAAAAAGACAAATGCCTTTCTAAAAGTACAACCCAGTAGGCAATACTAGAACATAACAATGACTCTGAGTCACTAATGACTCAGACAAATGATGCATTTAGCTTTTTCTGCTGTGTTTTCAGTCATCCCTACTGCTAAGGCAGCAGTATTTTTGGTTTTGTTTACATGTAGTATGAAGAAGCATTACAGCTCAGCTCTTTTATCTACTTCTACTTCATTACCAAACCTGAACAGACTAGACAGGGGCCTCTAGAAAGGAGAGCCTCAAAACACATCCAGTTCCCAGATACCAAGAATCACAGTAAGCCAAGTTTTTGATTTTAGAACTCCTAGAATTATTTTTCTGTCCCATACACGTATTTATTTTTGTAGAAAATAGCTTTTAGCAATTTTGACAAAATCCTGCTTCTGGAATTATAATATTTTCTTACATTATTCCAACAATATTTTGTCACACAAAAAAATAATCAGGGAAAAAAAACCCCACACAAATTTAATAAGAAGAAATTTAAGGGTTTGAACCTTTCCTAATGTTTTTCACTACATAGATGTTTTTAAACTTGCCAAGCATGCATTAGGGAACCCAAAGACCTTTCTGGATGTGCCCATAAACTCTTTAGGGCCAAACCCATCTCTCAGCATGCTGTGGTTGTGTTCTCTGCATTAAGGCCTGGAAATCTGATGGAACTTCTGTAATCCCTACAAAAACTTCTGAGGACAGAAGTAATGAGTGCTCTGTCACTATATCATACACTCAACCAAAGCCAAGCCCTGAAATCCAGAATTTAAGAGGGCCTTCATCACCTGTGCCCAGAACACCAAGTGTATCAGATTTACAGGACATGGATCAGCACTGGATCTGCACATTCAGATCAGCTGGAGGCCTCTGTGTATCATGCAGTACTTTACCCATTCTCTTCTAATGGCTTAAGGCAGTTTTGAGAAAAACATGAACTTTAGACCAACACACCCTGCACATGAAGCTCACACCAAGTTTTGATAACCTCCAAGTCTGGATCCCAGCTGTGAAATTATATCTCTGTACACACTGAGATAGAAAGGATGATACTGATATTTACACCCCTCTTCTGAAGGTGAAGGCAAACAGTTTCCAAGAGGTACACCTTTCCTAATCCACACATTCATCTTAAAAGCTAAAGGAACATAAGTAGCAAGGAGTTTGCAACACTCTGCAAAGCAGCATTCAAAAAAGAAAAGGGTGAAGAACCACATTTTGTGATTAAAACACCCCTATGCCTACTGCTGCCCACTACAGTGGGGTGCAGGAGAAGGAAGAAGCATTTTTAAATGGTTGTACATTGTTGGCATAGCCTCAAAAATTCTTTAGGAGGACAGTACATTTCACTACTAGATCTACAACCAGGGATAAGCTCTTACTAGCAGAGATAAAGCAGCCAGAGAATAGCATGAACCACATCAGTGCTGGGTAAAATTCACATCTCAACCCAGGGCCAACCTTGAAGAAATACCTCACTTACTCAGTCCCTGTAGATCATGGGACCCACCACCTCACAAACAACTCTGTTAACAAAGACCTCAATAAACTGCTGGACAAGTCCTAACCCATACTGTCTTTATGCACAGATACTACACTGCTGATCGATTAGCAGATTTTTTGACAGCGAGATATTATGGACCTAAACACCTAACTGAGTCCTCCTGGTGGGCCCCTCCTGAGCTTACTCATCTGCTACCAAACATGAGACAGCTGACAGGTTTTTAAATGATGAACTCCTATGGGTCACATTACTTAATTATACAGTACATCCAGGGATACGCACATGGGTCTTTTATGGTAAATGATATGACTGTCTTAAAAACTCATTAATATGTCATTAACCAAGCAGACATTTACTAATTAAACAATTAGCCCCTCTCTTCTACTCCTTTGTTCCACTCAGAGATGCTCATTTACTGCAATCCCCCTCTTTTTTTTTTTTTGTCCTTTTAATTTCTTTTTCAGGAAAACTATGTATCTATAAAACATTTCCTTTGCTTTTGTCTCAGTTTAATCGAATGGGAAACCAAAACGAAGTCTAGATTCCCAGCTGGTGAAAATCAACTTTCTCTCATGGAAGTCAAAAGAGTTATGGTGATTTACCCCACCTGAGGATTTTGCTCCAGGCTTCCCAAATACAAGTAACGTATTGATTTCAAATGCATGTCTACTGTCACAATATGCAGGCTTTGCCTGTCCAAACCAATGCTGATTTTTACAAAACTTCCAGAAATGCATTCAGCAGCCACTCTGAGCTGCATAATTATTAAATACAAACAAAATCTCCAACACCAATAAAGCAAGTATAAATATGCAAAGATCAAGGCCTGGAAGCAGATTATTCTGAGTAACCATATGAAGTTAAACACCAAAGGAGCATGCTGTATTCCTACCTTTGAAATTCAAAGGATTTTTAATAATTTTCCTTGAGCTGTTTTCTGCTGATAAATGTAGCTTGATCATGTTTGATGTGTTTTAACTGTGTTAAACTCTGATAGAAAGGATTATCAAATATCTGGAAAAACTGGAATATAGTGAGTTTCTTTTTGGAGAGAAATCCCCCACTTCTCCTTTATGATCAAAAAGTAAACAAAATTTTATTTCTACTCAAATGGCATCCATTTTTACTGTATATACAGTAGTTTTACTAATATAAATATCTGATATAAAGGCTGAAAAAGCAAAAAAGAATGTTTCTTTTACTTCTTATATTATGAGAGTCCTACCTCCCATAGTTTTGTTCACTCTTACTTGCCACAAAATATTCTTTCAGAAACACCACATCATTTGCAGAGGATCATAGAAAAGGCTCAATCAAAGCAAAGAGGAAATGATCCATCCTCATACTGATAGCCCAGTGGAGAATTCTGCTTCACCCCTGATCCTTCCTGCACTGTATCTTCACTCAGAACCACACCAAACAACAGCAAATCACATCCTCAATGACTGGGGGGGGTTCACTAGTCTCAATAAAATACAACTTTACCTACCAAGAAGGGATAAAAGCTTTCCCCTGGCTTTTTACCTGCCATCTCAGGTGAGCAATCTGTGGCAGCTGAAGGCTGGTATAGTCCACTAGCATGTTACCAGGGATGATAAAGTAGCTTCAGAGTAGCTTACACAGCACTCAGCTGAACCCAATAAGCCATCTGAAAAATGCCAACAGCTTTACCGTAATGGAAGATCTGTCCCAGAAAGCATGAGATAGTGTGCGAAAAGGCCAAATGAATACAGTATTTAAAACTAATCAAAACCTGAGAACTCTGTTTAGAGAAGGGTTCCATGCACAGCCATTGAACTGAAGCATTCCATATTGTCTGTGGACAAACAGAGTGTGGGTAATAACAACAAAAAGATATCCCATGTCACATCATTGAAATGCCTCTTCCTGAATTGGAAGGACAATAGCACAGGTTCCAGAAAAGTCAGGTCCTGTCCTACCTGGATGGAAGTCCTGACCCTTGCCCCATCATACATTTGGAACGTAAGTGTGGCTCTATTCTTGCTGACTTAATTCTGTGGTCTGTGAGCGATCAGTTCAATTACAAGCAACAGAAACCTCCATCACATATTGTCAATGACTGGAGGTTCATTCAGGCCATCAGGAACACTGAACACCCCATAGCATGTTGTCATTCACAACCACATACACTCTCTATGTTTAACTCCAAGGCAGTTAGCAGAGTATCACACAAAGTCTGTAGTAGGGCAGACTTTTCTCCTACACATCTATGAGGCTTTAATTTTGTGACAACAGCTCTTTTGCAGCAACCAATAATTATAAAGAAGCTACAGTCCAAATAAAAGTTGACCTCTACAGATAAATCCATGACTTTCAGTATGGCTTTTTAACCCAAGATGTTTTTGTAAATTGCCACTTATTTAGAGAATGAGGGCAGTATGAGAATGGAGACACACACTATGAAGGAGATGCAAACCAAGAATAATTTTCATAGATATTCAAGAGGCCTTTAGACAGAATAAATATCTGTCTTTTGGTGACTGTTTTAATCAGCTAAAGGGCTGCACCTTTGCCACTAGACAAGCTACCCTAATTCCACAGTCAGGTAGTAATTAAGTACCATGACAAAACCTCACACTTCAGATCTTCGTTTTCATCACTGCTACATAGACAAGAACACACAGGCAAGGAAGCTGCGACCCCAGTCTTTAATAGCTGTTGTATAGAAGGACAAATTTCCAGAACTGGAAACATAGAAGAGCAAAGTGGTATTTGCATGAGAGAGATTTTTCATAAAGGAAACATCAATCCCCCCTCCACTGACTGAAGAGAAAATTAATTACTGCAGTTGGCAGAGGATAAATGATTCCAATTTAGAGAGTTGTGTAATTATAGCAGCTGCAGAGTGGAAGACTGGATGCTAACTTTGAACCTCCACCCCAACATGACATTTCTGCTTGCGTTTAGTTCTGCCACTTGTGAGCATGTTGAAAGTTCTCTCACTGTGTCTTCATAATTATACGTTGGTTCAAAAATAATCATTGGCTTCATTGCATAGATGAAACCTTATCATCTGGTTAGCAAAAGGTATGTTGTACTGTCTTTGAAGTGCTGAAATCCCCACAGTGGAAAATTTATTAGGGGAAAGTGATGTTATGGCAACACAATTAATTCTGCCACAACATGCAAAATTAACTACACTGTTAAGAATGAAGGATTCAAAGAAGAGTTCAAAGGAAGAAAAATAGTGTATGTCAAATCATCAAGTATAACCTTTGTATAAGGTCTAACAACACCATATTGTAAAGAGGCATCTCAGCGAGACATCTAGGCAGGAAAAAAATAAGGAAAATAAATGGTTAAGGAGATGGGGAAACATCTTTAGTGTTTTACTTTTTTTTTTTCCTCATGGTAAGTTGTCAATTATGCTTGTCTAGAGAATTCTGTTCTCATTTTGAAGCCAAGAGGAAAGTTTTTAATCTCATCTTTAACTTTAATCCTTTAAAATATGTAAGAGATTTAGACGCGAACAGGGTAAATTTGGCAGAAGATCCTAGCTATGGAAGTAAGGTAATTTCTTTCAACTACTGATTGCCAAGGGAGTTCAAAGCCTGCCACCTAAACTATCTATCAATTCCAGCTACAAGCTGCAATCTACTGATTTTTCACATTTCTTTCTATTGATCAAAAATATTTAGAAAAGTCACCAGCTACGAGTGAGTGAAACAATGTGATTATTACAGACAAGGACGAGGGCTCTCTAGTACTGTTGCTTTTTTCAGAACAAATGAAAGGCATTTTCTCAAGCAATATGCACAATAGCATCTGTGGTGACTGTAGTTATTTTATGCACCAACAAGAAAGGAGCTAGCCCACAAGAACAATTTCAGAAAGTCTTCAAAAATTAGTAACTGAGCCAAACACTTAACTTTTAGTACAGGGAGACTTTTGACTTTAACAGATTCTTACATGGTTTCTATAGCTCATATAAACCTCACACACTAAGGGAACATACTATGAAAATGAGATGGAGAAGCCACAGTAGGATTTTTTTCCCATAAAGTACCAATACAGACATAGACACACTGAAAATAGTTTCCAGACACTACTGAGGTCTAATCTCATGGTAACCCCTAAGACTGTTCCTGCTTTACTGAGCACTTCCTAATGGGAGTAAAATACAGCTTGTTTGGGGGGGAGACAGTTTTACAAAAAAAAATAAAATTACAACAAATGTAGAAACTAAAGAGAATACTTATGTGGAGAACTGAAACAAAGCAATAACATACCTTGACTACAGTTGTACAGGAATCCTTGGAAAACCAAAACATTGAGGCCCAAGGCTGAAACCTTCTTCTTCTAGCTGTGGTCAGCCTCTGGCTTTAATTACCTGGGTACGAATCAACCAGGTGAAAGGAACTAACAAATTTACACCTCTCTGTTTAAACCATTCTTATTTATTAGGCAAACCTGCAGTTTTCAATGCCACTGCATTAACAAACCCAGAAGACAGCTGAGGCCTGTTTTAAAATGACTAGAGATTTCAGGGTTTGGCCCTATGCAACGGTGGTACCACAGATGAAGTAATTATATAATCAGATAGGCTTGGCCTTGTCTGCTCTTTGATCAATTCAACATGTGCCAAATCTGTGTCATATGAATGAAAAATCTAATCCAGAACGAAATGACTATGTCATAAGAAGGAAAAACTAATCCAAGAGGGCTCACATCTGTTCTCAGTCACATCAGACCCGGGACAAGCTGAAATGCCATTGAACTTGATGCATTTTATACCAGTGCTAATAAGATTAGGATTTAACTTCCTCTTCCCTCTCTTAAACAATGTACAGAGTCAGCATAATTAAAAATCAATATGGAAGAGAATAAACAGTGCTGCAGTACTTAATGCAGATATAACAATCTTTAAAATACCGTAATAGTATTTGTTTCTTTTGAAGCTAATGTGTATAAGGTCCCATTGTAGAGATGAAGCACTTCATTATTATACTTAAACCAGTTATTGCAAAGTTTTTTTAAGGCATCATAGGCAAGATTGTGAACACCAGTCCCAGTAAAAGCTATGCTTGATGAAACATTCTGGAAATCCTGAGCAAGCATTTGGTATATTTATGCAAGTTATACATTTAAAAGTATAGGTTAAACTTACATAACTACATCCAACTTAGGATATAGGAATCTGTAATAATGAAAAACTCCTACAGAACTCAGTTTAAAAATTGCCTGAATAAGGTATTCAGAACATGCCAGAGATAGGCAGGAGATAATTTTACCAGAGTTCTGTCAGGAAATAGTCCAAGTCTTTGCAAAGTCAATTCAGACAACTCTGAAACACACCTCTTAGAAACATTTTTATCCTTGAGGAAACATGAAAATAGAGAGCATTTAAACAAAACACTCTTTACTTTGCCTGTGATTATTTTTTTCCCAAGCTTTCATCCACACCATTGGCAGCCTTCTGTAGCTGGATTTTTCTCACCTTCATAATATTATGATTTGTTGCCATGGAAATTATTGCCATGTCACAAATAGAAATCTATGCCTTTGTGGAAAAAACTAATATTCTAACCTAGGAAAGCACAAATATCTAAAACTGAAAATTGGCAACAAATAAGGGAGGTTGCTGTGAAAACTTAACTAATGTTGAATTTGGAATCAGGATGAAATTTGAGCACAATGGCAGTTTTAAGGTGTTGAAAGATCCTTGTGTGCATGAAGAACTTTTTAGATACATGAAGTTTTTCTGACTATAAGCTTACTACCTCTTACTGTATTTAGTCAGAAAATAAAAAGAGGTCTATACTGAGTAGAATTAAGAACTTAATTATGAATAGAAACCAGTACCCCTGAGTCACAAGTCAGGTTCATTTGATCCATATGTTAGTAGCAACAATTAGAGCAGGGAGACAGTTTAAGCACCCATGGTAGAAGTTTATTTTCTCAAGTTTCCTCTTTACCTGAAAGACAAGAGATTCTTTCAGAAGGCACTTTCTAGAGACTTTATGTAGAGACAATTCTCACAGCATGAAAACTAAAATCCTGTTCTGACCTTCTGGAAGGAGAGCTGGGCTTTCTAGTCATTTCACTTTCTCTGTCTGCTATTTTTGCCTGTGCTTTCTATAAATGCTGCTGGAATCCGTAGTGGCCATATCTGCAATAACAACAGAAGACATTCTGAACAGTTATTGATCTACCCTTTTTTCTTTTTAATCCTCTGTAATAACTTGAAGATCATCTGTGTCATCTCTTAAATCTTACTTGATGTGAAAATTTCACTTGTGTTATTCTGTTTACATTTCTTCCCTTTCTGCCTAGGATGGTTCCTTGAAAATATAATTATCTATTACTTTTCTGCACATACTTTTCTGGATTTTTACACTATAGTGTTAATGAAATCTAGACAAAGTTTAGAACCATATCACTTCAGGTAGACAAAAGAATATATATATTATTTTTTTTTCCAATAACATGTCACTCATTCTGTTTTCCTGCAGGAATGCTTTCCAGTTGAAACAAGCTAAGTCTCATAAAAAAGAGCATGCACCAGAGAATAAAAGCTGCTAAAAGGATCTCAACCTGACAAGCTTAAGAATTGCAGAATTTAGAACTTCCAGACTACTGTTCATTTTACTTCCTAAAATCATCACTCTGCAGAAGAAACACAGAGGTGTGAATTTGCCTAGTTTTCCTGTGCATCCTTGTGCTACAAAAGATTTGGCTCCTTAATTCTTTTGTCCTTTATCAGAATTAACAACTGGATATAGATAAAATATAGTAAGGATTCTCCGTCTCTGTGAAACCGGAGAACATCATTCCTCTTGTCCCTCCACATTATCTTGAAATATGACCTCAAGATAGAATTGGTAATAGATTGCATTGAGGGAAATTTATTCCTTCACCTTTGTTTTCTTTGCCTTCCTTGTTTTTCCTCACAAAACAAGGGAACAAGGAGGGGAAAAGTCAGGGAAAAAAGCAGATAGAAAATCAGAAAGATGCAAATTATGAAGACAAAAATTATCCCATTACAAACCTCAAAATAGCAAAGAATCATAAATAAAGCTTTCTGGTCTGTTTCACTGCTTTTATTATTGTCATTTTCTCAGTTAGACTAATTCAGCTGACTGACATTTCACTCACAGAAATGTCTCTAGAAAGTTTAAGAATAGCAAAGGCTTGCCCAAATAATACTAACACTAGTTGCTGTCATTATTATTACTACTAATACACTAGGGGGGATGAACAACTGCATTTCAAAAAACTTGCAAAGATAAAGAAGTCTTCTTTTGTATTACTCTCTACCATGTATCCAAGAAATAAAAAATCCAGACTGCAAATTTGATGACCCAGCTCCTGAGAAAAATCACAAACACCAAATGACAAATTTCATTTGTCAAGCAATCAATATGGTTAAGGTTTGATGACACAAACAATTGCCTAAATAAATTAAAGAGTCCACTTAACCATCAATCTTAAAATAAGCTAAGACTGACTTTCAGAATTACCTAGCCTCTCTGGCATGGACTTGAAGTGTAAGAGACTGAAAGACAGCCAGAAAAATAGGAATGCCAGCTGGGGAGGGCAATAAAAAAAGCACCTTTTTGCTTTAATTAGGAATAATGTTTAATATTTTTGTGTAGAGTGGAGAAGATTGAAATAGTGTAAAAACAATGGGAAACATTAAAAATCATTACAGTTGAAACAACATTCATGAACCACTCAGTGAAATAATTAAAAAAATGAGGTAGCAATCTGAGACATTATCAGGTATAGGGTACATAGACACATTTATGATATGTAGTATAAAATTATTGTAATATAAATATTTGTTTTACAATGAAAAGAAGTTAAAGTACTTAGAGCATGAGGACTTTGTTCTGCCATCATAAGAAAACATACTCTACACACCAGCACACACCTGTCCTTCAAAGCTGTAATGCAACAGCTGTACTGTGTGCCACATCTTTCACTCTTATCTTAAAAACATCTGCTGCTCTTAAAATAATCCACTTGCTGCAGCACCTAATGACTGGAAGCAAACATGAAACCCCACAAAATTTCACAGTTATGTACATCTATTACAGCTGATGAGAATTTTTTTTGCAACACTGGCTATTTTTAGGGATCTGTTTTGGTTCCTTCATAGCACTCTTTCATATTTCTTTTCTAAGCTTCTATAGTTACCTGAAACTTTTAATTTCATTGCTCTCTTTGGTCAAATACTCTAAGGAACAATTCCTTTAAAAGGGACACATGTAAAAGCAAAAAGTATTCAATGTGGTTTTTATATTCCACTACAATCTCTCCTAAAAAGTCCACCTTTATTTTTTCTCTTCCATTAATGGAAATGGAACAGGTCAATAGTTTTTACACATGGTCCATAGGCAAGTTCTAAGGTGACCACAAAAAGAGCTTAGCATCAGTAATAAATTCATTTCAAAGGGTTTGGACATCGTAAATGTTTAGAGATATGAAAATCAAGGAACTTCAAAACCAACTGTGCAGCGATATGAATATTCCTTAAAGCAGATGAAATTCTCCTCTTAGAGGAGTATATAATGTTCCACAGATGACAATGACATGAGAGCCTGATGCAAATTTCACTTCATTGATTAGTTTACTTTTTTTTTTCATTGCATTCTATTTATGTTTAGGACATATTTTAATCCTTTTTGAACATTGTAATCACGCAGGACATTTTTTTTTCATTAGGGAAAAAAAAAAGGCAATTGATAATCAATTGTCTTTACTATTTTTTAGTCTTCAGAAGTGTACTAGGCATTTCATAGTAGGTATCAAGGACATCAGTGAGCCTGTGAAGGTGCTCTGCAGTTTGTAGGCCATTACATATTTTATAAGGTCAATTAAAAAGAGAAAAAAATTTTAGGTTAAAGTTTATATCCTAATATAATTACAAATAAAATTACCTGTTCCTCCTCAAGATATTTAATATCAACATGATGTAGCACATTTTTTCATTCAGTGTGATTTGCCTGATCACAGACATCCCTATATCTCAGAAGGTTTCAAGGACCAGAACAATAACAATAAATTCATGGTAAGGCAATTAAGAATTAAACAGAACAGAACTTCTACACTCAGAAAGGAACTGATTAGTACTTAAGATATACTGAGAATGAGGGTACATTTGAATTCCCCTTCCATTATTTTCAAGGCATAGGCTCTCCCAGCATAGGTACCCTGAAAGAGACAGGAACCTACCACTCCTCTTGGTGAGAATTCTCCTCATTCACCTTCTGATTAACAACGTTGTGATTAGCAGATTCCCTTGGGAAATGGAAAAGCCTATTTCAAAAGCACCTTCCTCAGCTTTAGGCAGCTCAAACCCACAACTCCAGAAAGTTCTCTCAAACACTGAAATACATCCTGCTCTGGCATAAGTAATTTTCTCTCTGTTTCCTTTTGAGGGTATGGAACTGGGCTGGTAGAAATCCAGATTCATTGGATCAGAGACAGTAACTGGCTAAAAGACCTGAGAGAGAGGACCTGAATTCTAGGAATTGTCTCAATCACCTTTTAATGTAAAGTGATAGTGCATCCACCCAGCTCATAATATGGAAGTTCTCTTCCACGGAGTTAAGTGAAGGAAGAACTAGTTTCTTCATCCCAAGTTGACTTAATTTAAGGGCTATGCACTCACCTCATCAAAATGTCCCTAGTTCTCAGCAAGTGTGGAAGATAACTATTAGTGCACTTGGGACACCAGGAAAAAAAAAAAAAGGTGTGGAGGTACCTTATGAAGTTAACATCTGCAGTCCTGACCAACAGCTGAACAGGGACTTTCTGGAACACAGTCTGTCATTTCAGATGTCTGTGTCTAATTCACACTTCCAAAATTAATTAGTGAATCTAGCCTGAACTGTGCTTGTGGTCACTCTTGGGGAATATTCAGGTACCAGGGTGGGCAACAGCACACCCCAGACCACAGTTAGTCACAACAAAGGTGTAAATGCCATGTCCCGTAGGGATTTTGGGTAACACTGCTGCCACCAAATTCTGTGGCAAAATTCTCCTTTACTTCTAACACCTAAACCTATTGTTTTTCACTGTCTCCAAGTGCTGCCTTGAGCTGAAATGCGTGGGGAGAGGACATCACTTCAGAAACATAAATGTATGAGAAATCTGCTAAACATCTGCAGCCTTGATGTTATTAATTTCTATCACCAAACTCATCCCTGAAATAATCTGTTTTCATGCCCTTCTACAGCTATTCACCAATCCTTTATCCATTGTTGCACAACAAACAGCCTTAAACTTTAGTGGCTTGCATGACTTCTATTTCCTCCCTATTCATTGCATTTCATCTCCAAAGTTGTCACATATTTTGTATTTTTAACACAAAGATTCTTGGAGTTGTGATTGTGCCTGGAAGATTGGAAAATATCTATCTTTAGGCTATATTATATGCATATGAGGACCTAATACTATTTAAATAACAGTTAAAACCACAACCTTCAAATACAAAGCCAGCTATTAAAAGATTGCTGGAGGCAATGTGGCAAGGTTTTATACTAGTTTTATGCAAGATACAGGAACAGGAGAGAAGGTTGTGTCATTTGAATGACTACACTGTATTCTTCTGTATTTTCTAATTATCGCTGATTTAATCAACTTGTTCCATTTATATATTTTGCAATAACCTTTCTCTTCCCCTTTTATGCGGGGGAGGAGAAGGAGAGGAATTTATATAACATAGTAAGTTTAAAAAATATGAGCTACATGGAAGACAGAACAGCAACTAAGATACTGTGATTAATTTCATAGACTTCCAGTAGGAAGTATTTAGTTTATCGGCACATAGTAAATGAATATTAAAATATGCATACCCCAAGGCTACAAGTGAAAGTAGATAACAGCTGTTGGTCTAAAATGTGGTTCCATAATGCAGAGATTGGAATAAGCTTGTAATTATGAATTAAAGCTAGAACAGTAAAAAAAAAAAAAAAAATTACAAACACATCATGAAGATAGTCTGTAGCTCATACCATTTAAAACTAGTTCTCTTCATTTGAAAAATGGAGGGGAAGGGAAGGGATTGCTCCTATCAAGTTCAGAAAAAATATTTGAGTAAAATCAGCAATGACCAGCTGCTTTCCTTAGCTCATGCTTTTAAAAATAAAGATATCTCACTTTTAGACAAACAGAACTTCATAACAGAAAGCAACTACTTTAATGACAGATTTAGCTTTGCATAGCAAGTAAGTATTCTACCCCTAAACAAGATATCACAGAGCTGACAAAGCAGGGGAAAAAAAATCAGAGCCAAATAATCTGCTTCACTGCATTAAGTATACTGTTGGTTAGTCTGTTATTCCTTTTACTCCGTGTACTGTCATTATAGAAGAAAGATGTCAGCCAACCTGAAGGACAAAATTGTGTCTGGTATTGAAAAAAAATCCTTATCAACTCCATTTTCACCTTATGTACATCATCTAGTTGGGTTTTTTTAGCTTATGCCTCAGAAGTTTCAAATCTCTTACCCTATAAGAAGTCATTAATGATGCAATTAAAGTAGTGTTACATGGAAGAAAATAAAGAGGATAGCATTTCACAAAGAAAAATAAGCTAAACCCATCAAAAAAGATCCTTTTTTACTTCCACCAAGCAATAGTTCTACACACACAAACACACACACAGAAAAAAATCACTCCTTTGAAAGATTTATTAGTTTGATTTCACCAGCAGCAACAGGCCCTCCACTGTCACAGCCAAAAGATGCAAAGCACAGTTTAAAAGTTTAGCCAGGACATGGAGGGGAAAGAGGGAAGCATTAATGCAATCTAGTTCCAGTGCACCAATTTTAAGGCTAATCTCCCTGCATACTTGATGGAAAGCGATAAACTCCCAGAAGATAATTCAGACCAGCCTCGTTGCTCTGAATCACCTGAGGGGATTTCGTTCTGTGTTGCCTGAACCTGACACAGGCATATGAGCAAACTAAAGCAAGGAGACTCTCCCACAACATGAGGTCCTTATTGTTATTAACCACAACACTATATGCTTGCTTAGACGGTATATAGGAATCCTTGTCACAGAGCTGGGTCAAGAGGATGGATCTTCTTTAAATCACAAGATTATGGAGCGATTATGTCCAAGCAGCTGTGGCTTCTACATGCAATTTAGCCTTGACTGTCATAATCACAATTATGATTATGGCACAGTCACAGACTAGCCCTGAGGAATCTCTGACCAAGAAGACGGGGTTAAATAAATCTCAGGTGGAAGACCTTCCCTTGGTCAAGGAGGTTTGGGTCAGAAAACACCTAAACAAACTTGACATCCGCAAGTCCATGGGCCTTGACAGAATGCATCCATGAGTGCCTGAGAGAGCTGGCAGATATCACAGCTTGGCCTCTCACAATCAACTTTGAGAGGTCATGGAGATCAGAAGAGGTGCCTTAGGACTGGAAGCCAACAAACGTCACCCCAGGCTTCAAAAAGAGCAAGAAGGAGGACACAGGGAACTACCAGCCAGTTTCACTTCAATCCCTGGAAAGCTAATGGAACACCTCCTTCTGGAGGCCATCTCTACCCAATTGAAAGATAATAAGGTGATCAGGAGTAGTCAGTATGGGTTCCCTACAGGTAAATCATGTTTAACCAACCTGATTGCCTTCTACAATGAAATAACTACCAGAGTGGATGAGGGGAGAGAAGGGAATATTGTTTATCTTGACTTCAGCCAGGCTATTGACACTGTCTCTCATGAAATCCTCATAGGCAAGCTCAGCAAGTGTGGGTTGGATGAGTGGACACTGGGATGGCTTGAAAACTGGCTGAGAGGGAGATCCCAGAGCATCATGATCAATGGTACAGAGTCTACTTGGAGGTCTGTCACAAATGGTGGCCCCCAGGGTTCTGTACTGGGACCAGTGTTGTTAAACTTGTTCATCAATGACTTGGACGAAGGGGCAAATGCCTCCTCAGTATTTGCTGTTGATGAAAAACTGGGAGAAGTGGCCAATACCCCAGAGGGCTGTGCAGCTCTTCAGAGGGACCTCAATAGGTTGGAGAGATGGCAAAGAAGAATCTTCCAAAATTCAACAAGGGTAAATCAAGGGTCCGTGTCTGGGGAAGAATAAGTGTAAGATGGGCAAAGAGAGACTAGGAATTATAAGGAGTCAATATGAACCCAGGAATGTCAATTTAAAAAAGAAAAAAAAAAGTATTTGGTCCTACTTTATTCAAATTACCTTTTACAAGCTAAAGGAGTTTTAGAAATTTGTCTTCTGACATGCTATACATTTTAATTTTAAAATTGCAAATCTTTAAAACCAGTAAATGTCAAGGGTAACATAATATTCATACTAACTTGAAAACAAATTTAGACTTGACCTAACAGGTAAGACCTTGCATCAGCAACTCTTACTTTACTATGCCTAGGCATCTGGGAGATGCTTTTCCTTTTTAAAGTCTACGTAGGTAACTTCTAATTACTTCTTCCTATTTTTTTTTTCCCTTTACCCCACACCCTGCTTTCTGGAATATATATTTCTAGATTAAAACAAAATTACTTCAGGGTAGCATGTGGTTCTTCCCTAAATGTCAGTGACTGGCAAGGGACTCAGATATCCATTGACTGATACACTTGCAAGATGCAAAGAAAAATAGAACCGAAGCCTACAAGCTTTTAAAAAATGTTGTTAACTATTGTTAAAATGTTAAAGTTGTTCTGCCTTACTTGATTTTATTTCCAAAGTCACTACAGAGCCTAGATAAATAACTACAGCACAGCTTTGTTTCATGTCATCACAAAGCCAAAGCTTGTTTATGCTATCAGGAGATATCACTTAGAAGAACATCAGGAGTTTTTAATCTTTGTCCTGTTGCATTTGTCTTCTTATGATTTCCAATAAATACCTAATTTGTAGAGGACTCTCACATTCAGCCTCTCCTTTAGAGAAGAATTTTTGTGAGAATGAATCATTTTTTAAACCACTATTGATTATGACACAGCTTAATATAAATGAATGAAATTTCTATGAGGCAGGAACTGTGCACCCATTTGATATATATTGGTAAGCAAAATCAATTAGGCCCTTGCTCTTCAGGACTGAAAGGTTTAGCCTATCAGATTGTTCTTTCCAAATGACTGTTTAAGTTTTCTACAAAGAAAAGAAAATACAGCAGCAGGAATTAAATTACAGAAATTTAGTAAATCTTTGCAAGTATTTTACAAAATACCATTCTTTACTTAATAAAGGGCAAGCAACATATTTTATGATTTCCCATTCATTCGACAAAGCTATGGTGTTTGTAATTGTGTATATAAAGCCATCAGTCTTGTAGAGCCGTCTTTAGCTGAGCAAGCCCCAAAGCATCCCGTCCATTCTGCTCAGATCTGATCAGCATCTTTATAGTTTATCAGCCTTGGGGTTCAATTTTGTTTTGGATGCTTTTATAAATGAGCACAATCACTGGTGAATCTGTTCTTCCAGATTGCAAAGAGAAAAATCGAGAGAAGAACTTTAGTAGATTACTGTGTCACTGAGGATAAAGTACAAGCACAAATGCACCTAAAGTAGTCTCAGAGATTATTTCATTGGGTGTACATTTTCAGTTTTATTTCAGTAAAATTAGATGATTGTCTTAGTTATTATTGTTTTTGAAGCTATATTCTGTCCCCAGGCAAGGTGCATGATCAATGCACTATCTAGCAAAATCAATTTGTTGCAAAGTACTATTTATTTAAGAAAAGGAAAGAGGGGGAGAGAAGAAGAGAGTAATGCATAGCAAATGTGAAGATGATTATAAGACTTTCTTCTAGTAAAGCTGAATTTTATCATTGAAGCATGGAAGTTAAGAAATAATAGAACTGATTTCACAAACCCTGTACAAAACTACTTCTATATACATATTTAAACTTTAAGGTAGCCAGTGAACAGTTATCATCGAGTTTTGTGGTTCCTTCTATTTTTGTTATAAGAGATGAGTTTCCAACAATAAATTAATGTGACAAATGAACCTTTTCTGATATACGGATCAACCACACAAGTTGTTACATTTTTACACAAACAGGACACAGGAAAGGACACATCTATTATAATTTAAGAGAGGGTTTGGTTTCTTTTTTATAGCCATAAAAAATCTGTTCTTGCTATGCTTTGTTATTCAAGATATCATCAATATCACTGAATATCTGATGGGTTAGGAGAATGTGATTTTCTCAAATGGCAGGAAGGCTGCACTCTCATGACAGATAGGGTCAATTTTGTTTTCAGAAGCTGTTGATGCTCTTGCGTTATCTCTGTCATGGCCACCATATTAGAAGTGTAGTGAAAATCCATTATCTGCAATCTCAGTCAAAACATTTGCCACTCTGAATAGTTATAGGCAACAAACTTCCAGGCAGTTGGAAACTGAGTATTTGTATGCTCAATAAGAAAAATGCTTCACCGAAAATGGTTAACTATAGCTGACCAGAGTTGCTATTACCGCTTCATTCAGGGTCATCATCAGAGATATTACAAAAGGTTCCAGAAATATAGGAAATTATGATGCTGTAAAGAAACAAAGTCACTTAATCATGTTAGGAATCTGAGACCAGTTTTGATCCACATCCATCAGTAACTACAGTATGCATTGTACAGAGACATCTACCACCAATACACACAGGTGTGAGTATGACCATCTTTTGTTATGATTTCAGCAACAAAATAGCTGAGACTAGAGGAAAGAAAACAGCTACCTGAAAATCATGGTGAATCCGGGTGGTTTTCCATCTCATAAGAAAAAGCGCCCTCAGTACTGAATTTTGAGGTGGGCAGTTTCTCTTCCAGCAGATTAGTAGAAAAGAGGTTGCTTGGAATGCAGCAACAATCTCTAATGGCACTACTTAAGTTATCCTTGCTGTCTACTTAATTATCCTACCCTTTAACTGGAGAAAAGAGAAGGAAGACCCATGTTCTTGTACAGCAGTATGACCAGTTAATCTATCTGGCATTTCCTGTTAATAATGCATGTTTTCAAGCAGCAGGGCTACACAGTAATGTTTTCTGGGTTTACATTATCAAATGATAGGTGGCATTGCAGAAGTAGATCCTCTTGAGGCCATGATGGTGTGAGATTTGAATAAGCCATCTTCAAAAGGTGAGATGGTACATATTACTCAGAGCTACTTAATGAAGCAACTGTGTGTTTGGAACAGCTGCAGGAGAGAGAGACTTGGCAAGTGAGTTAAAGCAGCCTCATAGGAATTAGGACAACGCTGACAGCCACATGCATGTCACTAGTCAAAGCACTGAGAGGGAATGACAGCTGGCTACCAGTGGCCATGTCATAGCTACCAATGGCCATGTCATACCTCCCTGAGCTGTCTGATTTTCCCTTCAGACTTCTCCAAAGTGATCAGAAACAGATGCAGCCTTGGCTGAGGAAGTGGATAGATATTACAGTAAAGGCAACTTATATAGATGCCATGTAAAGGTATTTTTTCTGGCCTGTCTGCTCTTTTACACCACCTCGTATTCCTGTTAAGTCATACTGTGTTTTAATCTGCTCTTTAGGAGGCATTTTAATGGCTAAGGAAGAGGGAAGAATTAGGGCATTATAAATTAGAACTATGTTTTCACCGAAATTCCAAATTCAACTCCTTCCTTTCCCCTACTCACATATTTGAGTTTCAGTCCTTCAGACTATAAATTACTTCATGTATACATGTATGCATGGGCACAAAATATATCCATGAACTTTTATATACAAATCCAGACAAGACTACACACCTAGAAAAGATGTGTGATTCTACAAATAAAGAGCCTGGAAAATTGTGGTGACTAAAAAGAAAATTCCTCCACAGGTAGAGCATTTCCAAACAGCCACTTGAAATTTCTTGCATTTTCCTCTGGCCACTGATGAAAGGGAGGTGCGGGGCCAAAGATCTCATCAGTGAGACACAGCATGGAGACACCTTCTGTTCCTGACTCTGAGGCTGGACTGCTCCATCCACCTGAGATCCCCTTTCAGAGCAGAACAGAACACAACAAACATCCATGGCAGACTCAAGGACCTTTGAAGACTAGAAAGCACAAGCTTTCCAGGGAGGATCCCCATCTGCATATGGAACACTACTGAACGTGAAGGAAGAGAGAATTAATAGTTCACAATCTGTTGTAGATGATAGTGTCATCCTGGCCTGACAGTTTCGGGTCAAGGACACAGAAATCAAAATGTAAATTAACACACTGTGAATGATAAGGAGGAAAAATGCTACACAGGAATTATTAGATGAAGAGATTATGACAAAGGAGTCAGATTCTATTAGGACACTCACAGGAGGGCCCTCAAAAGGTGCAATAGACTGGGCTTTTAAAGGGAAAACACAGTGGTGAAGCTTAAAAGATTTCAGCATAAGTATTTTCACTCATTTTGATCCACACATCGTCTTTTCAGTTAGGGTCCACTATGAATTTTATGTTTAAGCAGACTCCCAATATTGAAGCTGAAGACACAATCAAAACAAACAGCATTTTTATTAGTTTGATATGCATTCAATGACAAGTTGCAATATTTATGTATTTCTCATGCCTACCATCAAGCTGGAATCAAACTTCAGCATATTTCCAGATTAAAAATGAAAGGCTTAGTTTTGCTAAGTCCCAGATTTATCTCACATATTACAACACACAATATTTTTGTTAGGGCTTCAGCAGCTGTAATGTATGGATTGCATTAGAAACAGTTTCCAATTAAAGAACAAAACACACAACCACACATATAAATACAAATTCTGTAGAAAATGCTTAAAAGGTTAAGTTCCCAGCACAAAAATTTTAAAAAAAATCAATTTGTAAATATTTTCTCATGTCTTACTGGTAACTTGCTAATATTTTCATCAATACTGAAGGCAATTTGGAAAAAGCATGAAATTAAGTAGCAGATACAACAGTGAAGCAACCATGATGAGATTGCTTAGTAACATTTAAACACACATAGGATCTAAAGAGACAGTTAATACTCAAAGAGCAAAGAAAGCAAACATCATCATGGTAGCAGGAGAAGATCTCATCCACAATCACAAGTAGTTAATAAAATACCGGGTTTTAATTCATTAGTTGAAATATTGAAAGACTTAACTGTGCTAGAAATGAAAACATCTAACTGTATGTTTTGAAATTAACACAGTAAACTGCAGCATCACCTTCACAAGAAATGGAGCAAGTTCACTAGTTTCTCCCTGGTTCAGATTTTCATGATTGTGTATTCAAAAAAGAACTGGCACACCTAGTTATAAAACAATAGCAGCTTTTAGCAGCTTGTTACACCTTCGGGTCAGTCATGATTTACTCAAGGCTGAAAAGCTTAAAAAAATTAAATTTTTCTAGGAATTCTTGTGTAAGAACAGGTGTTTTGTTAACTTCTAGGAGGGAAAGGTGAGACAACTGAGCCAACACTGGAGAATGAATGAAGGTTCAATGCGGTATTTTGGAAAGGCACATGAAACGTGACATCTATTTCCAAAGTTTGATAATTTAGAGTGAAGGTTTCTTTCTCTTGGCAGGTATCCCACAATGTCATTCTTTATATCCTTGGCTTCCTTTGGCCACAGTAACTTCCTACCTTTCAAAGAACCCATTTTCACCCTCTTTTTCTTTTGGTACTCTCCTTGTTTGTAATTATGTTCTACTCCAAATCTATATCCAGACATTGGATTTAGGGGAGCCGTCTGCCCACCCTGATATTAGGCATTTGCTTGTTGCTATTGCAACAAAGACCTAACACTTATCCAATATCTCAGGCTTGTATGTCAAAAAATCCGTAACTACCAGAGTTTCTTCTGTAGATGCAGATATGTCACTAGACATTGACTTATTCCAGGAAGGGATGGGCAATGCCTAAAGAACTGCCCTCCTGCATAACACAAAAGGGCCGTTTAGCATAGAACTCTTTCACTGGCAGTAACCACCAACAGGAAGAGCCAAATACACAGGTTGTATGTGGAGACTTCCAACAGAGAAGGTCACCTCTGGACTCCTATACTTGGTAGCTGTCAATCAATCAATATTCCATATATTTATTTAATTCATACTTGGGGGAAAAAAAATCTGTATTTCTGGCTTTGAGTGTCTAATAGCAGCATTGCCCATACACACACACACACACACACACACACACAGAGTTTTGTCTCTTTTGAACTTACTCTACACCAGCTAGCCACTTTCACATGCCCAGAAGAGCAGGAAAGGAAAGACCATCACCACCATTACCTGGTATGGCTGAGACAGCAGAAGCTTTTAATATACCTATGGATACATGATCTGTGCCTGCATTCAATGTAGCTCATCTACTTTTAGTGTAACTGCACTAGAACATCACTCTGATTTTGCAGGAACGGCACCCACAGTGGGGAGGATTACTCACTGATTTAATTATTTCAATGTAATAGAAATTAATTTATGTCAATACGTAACATATATTTAGGCAAATCTTTATGGCACCATTTTGAAGCTGAGACAAGAATGGTGTAGAGAATCAAACAAGGGGAAATACAGGGTTTGCCTTGACAAGGCTATAACAGGGCAAAAAATAAGTACAGATGAAATTCTACACTTTAATTACCACAGACTACTAAGCTAAAGAAAAGTTTCAAAGAAACACAGAAAAATTTTGGCAGTCTGTCAAAAATACCCAACATTTACAAGAGCCAGCTGTATCTTGCTAGGATATTTTTCTCTCCTTTCAAGACACTTTACCCCTCACACACCGACTGATTTACCCCCAACATCATTGCCATGCTTCCTCTTTCACATGCAGAAGGGAAACAACTTGATGTACCAGCTTAGACTGTATCCTGAGCTAGAAGTCAGGAAATAAAACTTCTGCAGAGCATTCTATTTTAATTGGATACAGTCATGCTATCCAAATAGGAAGAAATTTGCTACAGATTAGCCATTTCCCTCCTGTATTAATAGTCAGAGAAAAATAATTGCATTTTGCAGTCATTCACAGTATTACTTTTGGGTTTTTTCTATCTTGGGCACTTGTTTCAAAGAATTACACTCCAATAACTGTATATCAGGTCAATCCTAACAAGCACTGGGGGAAAGAAAGGAGTGGCCAGTCCCTCGTTCCTATATCAAAGTGTTTTGTATTTAGACTATCACAAAACCCCATAAGGAGTTCAGAGAAAAAGTCCAACACGGCTGTTGGAGAAAGACTATTCCAAATCCATGTAGGGATGTGACAACAAAAGACAAGATGTGGGGATTCACTGGTTGTAGATGAAAGATGGTGAACTGGTACCAGAAGTCTTTGATACTCAGAAATTTCTAAATCACATAGTTTTCAAAAGCATACAAGGAGGCAGGAATTCTCAAAGAGCATGCTCTAAGTTTATTCTAAATGGATACTGAGCCATATCCTGAAGAGAATTTTTTTCCATTTGTGATGTACCCACAGTGTTGTTATTAAATTCTACCAAAAAAGCACCACAAAAGTTCCAAGAAAATAATTTTAGTTATGTGATGAACAATGTTTTCTAGAAGATAGTCGTCTAACACAGGAACCAAAAATACACAAATACAAAAACAACTATAAGCTTCTCACTGCCACTGAAGGGACAGCACAGTCAGCAACCCTGTGGTCATTATGAGAGTTTAAAAAAACCCCACTCAACGCCAGAGAAGAAAAAGCACCCAGACACCATTTGCCAACTTAGCAGATAATTTTAGAAATAAAAAAGAACATTCCCAGCATAGATATTTGCCTTAACACTGCTCCTATATAACTAAGGAACAATTTTGGTTCATAAAAAATGATTAAAGCACCAATTATTTTGACTAAACATGTATTTGAAACCCTGAGGCTGCCATGGTCTTTAAAGTCATTAATTCATTATTTAGCTGTCAGTGTGGAAAAATGTCACAAGCTCAAAGGTTTAACAAACATTTCGCAATATTAAAGCAAATGGTCACATTTGAAATTTCAAACTGTTACATGATTTTATTTATTAGATGGTGTAGATTACCTTTTCTACACACATTTCTTGCAATGTATTCTAGAACAATTCTGTGTTGAACAAAATCTAATCATATTTTATGCTTAAATTTAAATAAAGAAAGAGAGAAAAGACCCCCTCAAGAGCTTCTGGGAAATCATTTACAAAAATCTTTGAGGCTCAGGTGAAACAAGTTGTGCTGTGGGATTTGAAAGATCTGTGGAAGTGTAAGCTATAAAATCACTTCATCTTGGATGCTTAGAAAGGTGGTTTGGGAAAGAAACTCTACTTTTTCAATGCCTCAGTGATATATGGCACTGACACTAATGGCTATAAAACCTTATTAGGGAGTGCTGTGAAACTCAAATATATGAGTTTCTTATGTGGAAAGATTTGAGTATTCACATTACAGTGGAAAAGAGGACATGTCCATGCTCATCTCTGGAAAGTGGATTGATTCTGGCAATCTATTCGGTATATACAAATATCTTAGCTCTCCAGGACTGTGACAGAGCCAAGCAAATGGCACAGCACTCACTCCTGAAGCTGTGGGAAGACTTTCTGATGATTTGATACAAAACTTAACTTTTCCTGAATCTCAGTTGTGTGGCCTCTGGAACAAAACTATGACACAAACCAAGGTTTGGGAACTGCAGCCTTCAACAATGAAGTAAGATCAGTGAAGCATTTACATGTTGGGCTAATTTTAGAATGAAACTTGGCATTATGTAAAGCTGAGAGCTGGCTGTAAATTAGCAGACACAACACTTAAGCAGAACCAACCTTAACAAGGGCCCCAATGGTCTCCAAGGAAGGGCACTGAGAACAAATGCCACTCAGATCTCTGCCTGCCAGGATCTGGATAGGACTGACAACCCACCCCCAAGGGCTTTGGTTGTCTGTGCATAAGGTCTGCTTCAACATGTTGTAGCTTTACAACCTTTCAACAGAGCTGTGAGAAGCCTTGTTGGGATCCCCCACCCTGAAGCCTGAGAGCTGCATTGAGCTCAAGGCAGTATTAGATGCACTGTTAGGTGACCCCCAGTTGCTATCAGCTTCCCCCTCTGCACTTGTTGCTGTGGAACTGCACCACTGGACAGTGAGGGCACTGCTATGCTTGCCTTGCCATCAACACAACTCCTGGCTCAGCCACAGCACGGTGCACCCTGTCCTGGCTCTATTCACCACCTGCCCCAGGAGGAGAAATACAGAAGAATCAGGAAGAAATACAGGAAGAATCACACAACTCTGTCTTGGAGAAAGGAGTACACCTTGCACTGAATGAATGTGTCCATCCCTGTCTGCAGAAAAGACTATCCAGAAAGGCCAGAGAGAAAACAAATATTGAAGCTTTTTCACTCGTACCAGAGGAACCGTAGCCTGAGTGCCAGAAAAGGAAGCATTGACAGTAAAAGAAGGTTAAACACCAAAGGGCTCACAGGAGCTCTGGGTTTGAAAGGATGTCGAAGTAGATTCCAGGAAAAAAGAGTGCAAGTTCAATAAATCCTGATTGGAAGTCAGCCCTGGGAAGAATCAACAAGGAGAACTGAGATCACATTGTGAGGGACGGTGCTCTGCAAGATGCTAACTTGAAAAAGAGAGAAGAACTAAACTGATCAATCCTAGGCAGCTTTAGGTATGAGATTTTCTAGGTGAAATTCACATTAATTTAGTTATCATATCCCAGGAGAGACAGGAATCTGAATTATAGATGTATGTGATATACTGAAATAGAACCAATACAAACAAATCTCCTATATTAATTTTCCAGTCCAACCAAGACATTTATTAAGGGACCTTTTTACTCTCATTTTCCTTTCACCTTCCAAACACTCAGAGATCCTGTTCAGTTTATCACCACTGGCATTTTTAGTATCTCAAATGCAGATCTGTTGTTCTAGATTCGAAGCTCACTGTTAATGGCAATGCAGATTCCTCTGAGTGGAGAGGACCATCCAGTGTCAGCAACCTGCATATTAACATCATATACACTAATACCAACACTGAAAACTGTCCTTACCAAAGAAGTAAGAGAACACTTTCTCTCCATGTGAAAGCTAAGAGGGCTCCAGAGGGCTTGGAAGAAATTTTGAAACTGTTTCCCTGTTCTTCCAAAACATGTGTATCCCCTCCAGTTCCTATAACTGGAAAGAATGCACCGTGAAAAGCAGAAAGAAGAGCAAATACTCCCAGAACAACAGGCCAGCAGAGCAGAAATGTGTGGTTAGATCTCATGCAAATTGTCAAAAAAAGATCCTGCTCAGCTGTCTGCAACATACAGAGGATGGATGCTCCTTCCCATTTTTGTCAGCCAGGGAGAATTCTGCCTTTAACTGGGCTGCACATAACATGGTCATTTCAAGGTGTGGTAATACCTTCAACAAGAGTTACCTAAGCTTGCCTTGTCCATCTAATCTCATCACAATTCCTGCTACTAATAAATGCTACATTCCTCAGTCTGGAATCATCTCAGTGGCAAAAGGAACTGTGTGTTATTGCTGAAGCCCCCCAGCCATTCTCCAATCACTTTTTAACTTAAGGTTGAAAAATTAGTTTTCGGTGAAATTAGATACTGTGTGCATCTTAGGAAAGCAGAGAGAAGGAAAAACCATTTTTAATGTCATCTACAAAGCAAAGAAAATGCTGTGAGCAATATTGTGTTAAAAATTTAAGTCCTGGAAAAACAAAGGCCTTAAAAATGCAAGATGTTACTAATATCAATTGAAGAAACAATTTTAAAATATTTAACAGGTTCTTGCTTTTCCACTTAGACAAAGAAATGAAGATTGCAAACACCTGGTAATTATACTACATACCACAGACTTGCAGGTACAGAAAATAATTAAGTATATAGTCATGGGTGCATGGATTTGCAATTGTTGTTTAATGTGGTGAATATAATGAATAACTGAAGGACATTATCTATTTATATATTTAGAGAAATTTGTCTGAGTGTATTTTTTGCTGTCACACAGTATAAGCATATGAACAAAACCTTGGTCCTGCTGCAGGCAGTGGTAAAACACCACGGCTTTCAGTGAAGCCAGACTTAAATATTTACATATGTACACCCATACAGTAAATATGTTTTATTTTTATATGTTGAAGCTTTACCCAGTAAGTTGAAGTCAGGGAGTATTAGGTTCCTGGGCCTCCAAAAATGTATACTGAGTAATTTGGTACAAAGATGCTTCCAAAATCACATCACTGTGATAGATCTTCTGGATTCCTAGTTCTGCATCAGTTCTGGTGTACACACAAGTTATAGCCTGAAGGTACAATAAACAATGCAAGTTAGTAAGAGACGCCTTGGATTTTTGTTTCAAACAAGCATTTAGTTTATAACAGCAGGAATATATATGAACAAAGAGAAGAAGAGGGCAGTACAATACGAGACAAGAGAGATGGCTCTTTTACCCAATGTAACCCTTCCCCTGCAAAGACAGCAAAAAAACCCACATTTCTTTCAGTTGATCCTCTCCAGAAACTAACCAGAAGTCCTGTCATCGGTGGACTTCAGATCAGGTTGGATAGAAATGTGTCCATGCTCATGTAGAAAAATAAAAATAATTTTAATTTGAAAATGTTCAGAGAATAGCAAATGAAAGAAAAAGACATCTACCATAGGAAAAACATCTGGCCCTATCAAAATAACGAGGACATTTTGAGTGTATTCCACCCTAAGCTGTTAAGACACTAAGCAGCTTACTAGATATCAGAGTATTTGAAAACTGTTGTAACAGGGGTAAAACCAGTAAAAAACATTGGACAAACAGTTGAAATCACCTATTTGACAAAAACACCGTTGGAGACATTATTTTACACAATTAAGAATAAATGAATGACAGAGACCTCTTTTATCAACAAAATCAAGCCTTTTCGGGCTAAGTAACTAGTTCTATACTTATATTTGTGGATTTTATAAAGAAATAAGTAAGCTTTTTGTCCCTACTGCTCCAAACTTAAATTGCCGTAATGGCTGAAAAATCTTTTAAAATCCATCATAATTCATTTATAGAAATCTCATCTACTGCTAACATGCCTATTGAATTTTATAATCTCATCTCCATACTTAATATTTTCATACAGCCAGGCAGAAAAAGCTCCTTTTTTTTTCCCCACTGGTCAAACTTATCAGGTAATCTAATTGATTCTAAACAAAAAGAAGGCAAGTTATCCTCAAAATGTTATTTTACTTTTGTCTTAGTTTTTTCTCTGCTAAAATGTAAGCCTAAATCTTCACTAGACAGTGACATGAGGTACTCACATTTCCACATACAAATGACTTAAATTAACATACAAAAAAAAATTAATAAGCAAAGTTAATAATTCTTTGTTTTGCAAAATAATTGCAAGCATATCTCATAGGAGGAATACTAAATAGATCTTATACTCCTAACAGTAAAAATCTGCAAGAAACATATATTATAGATATTCACTATTGACAAGGAGCATCGTATCAGTAGTTCAGCATCTTAGCACTGATATTTCAGGAAAATTGGCTGTATTAAGTCTTTCCAAGACGCCCAGACTGTCCTCTTCTACAAACTGACACCAAAAAGTCTTTCCTATTTGCTGATGAATGTGCAGGATGTTTCTTTTGCATTAAACAAAATGGAAAATTAACTCAATTTCTACAAATTAAACAGCAATGAAAAAAGCACAGAGCTACATAAAAGTTTCCAAAAACGCAGTGACTACTGAAAAAAAAAATATGAAGAATCATGTGGCACAGGGATTGGAAAGCCCCCAGCAGCGTCCCCATTGCC
>VXBX01004986.1:6799-22346 GCA_013400415.1 Scytalopus superciliaris
AGAAGAAAGAAAGAAAGAAAGAAAGAAAGAAAGTTTAGCAATCTGTGTACTGAACCAATATTGGATACTGGAATTAGTCCCACATAAATATTTTTATTGCCTGACAGTGTGTGCCTCTAACATTGTTCAATTTTACATCTGACATATTTTTCTACAAAGTCAATTGTCTTTATTGATCTCCTAAAAAAAAAGTCCAGAAACCCAAACCCCTATGACAAACTGGTACCTCNGCACAGACTGAGGCCCAGCCTGTTCCCCAACAGCAATCAGCTACTGGGCTTGACATTCTGTTACGTGCAATGGCCTTTGGGCCAGTGTAAGTCAGAGGTCATGCTCCCTCTCAGATTCTGGTGCACCTACTAGCTGGCAGACCATGAGACACTGAGCAGTCCTCAACTTAGGGTAAGCACTTCTGAGCAAAACCTGAAACATTGATGTTTTATCAACATTATTCTCATACTGAAATCAAAACAGAACACTGTGCCATTCACTAAGAAGAAAATTCACTCTATCCCACCAAAAACAGGACAATACACTTTTATATCTAATACATATATATGTTCCAGATTGTTTATTGTAAACCCAGTCATCAGAAGAGTAGTGAGATTTCTATTATTATTTGAAAAAGTTTGACCCTTATGTTGAAACTTGAATCAAGGGTTTGCTTTGCCTAACAAATAAGTCTCACTGGACTCAGCACTTGGCCACCCTTTCTTGCTGTTACTTGCTCATGTCTTCCTTCAATTCCATTAGCTATTTCACCCTGTAGTTAATTTCCTTTCATTTCATAAACCCTAGGCCTTGCTTCTCATTCATCTTGAAAACTTGTTGCACCCAGAATTTTTCCCTTCCCTTTCTCCTCTTCACAATTTCTTTCTCCTGTTTCCTTTTTTCCTTTTCAAAATGCATGAAGTCTATTACTCTTAGAGAGGATGATTAGTATCTTGAGAAAGATAGCATACACTTGGACAACATGTGATTTCGCTCACACATCTTTGCAGTGGTTGTATAGCACTCTTGTTTCTTTAAGCCATAAACTTCTCCAGAGAAGAAGCAGCCGCTTGTCTGCATCTCCTGATGCAGCTGTGAAAATTCATGGAGAAGGGAACAAGTCATTGCTCTGAAACCAGCACTTAATGCAAGGCAGTGTCTTACTGGCAGTAAGCCTACTGTTAAAATACCTTATACTCTGCTATGCTCTCTAATTCTTAAATACAATTTCTGTGGCATTTCTTGGATGTCTGGATGGCTGTATCTCTTGTACAGCGCTACTTGTTTGAGTACGAGATACACATTTGTGTTGTGCTTATGGGTATCAGGTTACATTTCCTCTTCTGATTCCCTTCTGACCACAGTTTTTTCTTATGTGATGGTGGAACACGCTTCTTGGAAAGCTCAACTTTGGGTTTTGGACAGGAGGCCAAGAACCTGTTCTGCCTGTGGAGCACAAAACAGTTGTGGAAAGTAGTATGAAGAACAATTATTCACTTGGTCTGCAGAATAGAATGCCTGGGTGATGGTGTAGTCAAACACAACCAACTATTTGTTTGAAGTGCATGCCCTTTATATGCATACTGAGACAAAAATTTTTATAGATGCATAGAGGTATATAAATATAGAGAACTAGAGGAATTACAAATTTATGGAATCCCAGACAGTGCCTGGTTTATGCCTGGCCTTAGTCCCCTGCCCCAGGGGAAGTAAAGGCCAGCAACAGCTTTCTGTTCTGGCACCCTCTGTGTGAGAACAATCCCCAGACATATTCAGTTTTAGAGCTTGACTCCAAATTTCAGAGGTACACTCCTGAAAGTGGATGGCAGTCCCCTTCTTGGCAAGTAAAGCACCTAGCTGCAGGGTGGTGGGGTAGATGATAGGCTGCCAAGGGGAGGTAAAGGTCAGCAACAACTTTCTGTAGTTCTTGGACAGGGGTGGATTCACTTGGAGAACAGATAGATTATTGACAACTGCAGCAGTGGCAGTGTTTGTCCCTCATGTGGCACATGAAAACTGAGATGGGGACGGTGGGGTTAGGAGGAGAGTCCCTGCTAGGGAGGGCTACTACCTTTCTCTGAAGTGCAGGCTTCTCATAGGTGACTGCACAAGCACCAGCGCCTTGCACAAAATCTGCCTCTTTGAACCAGCAAATTATGCTGCTGGACTTGAGGTAGGTCAAGGTGAGATGACTGGATTACCAGATCCAAGGCATTCAGTTGGTGTCAAGACTCAAAAGCTTGTGAAATCATAATATGAATGCCTTTGCATTCTGACCTGAAAGTAAGACAGCCCTGTGCTGTCTGTTTTTCTTTCTGCTATGACAAAGATGTCTCTAAGTTTCACAGTCTGAGCTCTTCATTTTCTTGAGGTCATAAAAACAAGTGGCCTTTTGGCCAACTGTGAAGGAAAAAGTCCTTGTAGGGTTAATGATTCCCAAGCCAGCACATTAACCAGATACCAGTTGCTATTGTTCTGGAATTAGAGATTTTGACACTGGTTCAGTTTCATTATTTTAAGTGTAGAACACAGAGTTATGTTCTCAATTTGATAGCTTGCTTGAATGACCAAGTGTTTCAGTTCCTGTACTCAACACTTCCCATTCAGCTGACCTTGATGTGAAAGCTGGCACCAGGAGTCATTGCCCATCATGTATGAGATTCTCACTTATCACTGAGTTCCTTCTTTGAACTCCTGCCAGCTGAACAGTATAAGGTACACAAAATGCCTCCTTAGACAGTAGAGATCAGCCATTTTCTGTTTGCTTGCATTGAAACTAGGACAAACCATGGCTTATGCAAGAAGGGCTGCTGGGGAAACATGTGTGGGAAGGTGGAAAACAGGGACAGAAATCTCACCATGACTGGAAAGACAGGAACCAGTTGGTGTTTTATGGGAGGAAGCACCCTTCTTAATAAATAATGAAAAGTGTGTGTGTGTGTGGGGGGGGGGCGAAACCAAACAGTTCAACATTGCCACTTCCCTCTCTTCCTGATCTCACCTCCAGCTCTTTGTCAATGAGCTACCATGAGGGTTTTTTTTCCCCAGAAATGAGTCAGGAGTCACATTCATGAGCTGCAGCCAACCCTTTTGTTGTCATTTGGACTTGGTAGCCCAAAGCCAGTGAATCCTGCTGTTATTGGGACCCATCACCTGAAGTACAGGGGTTGATGTTGCTCCATAGTCACAAAAGAGCCTATCTCTCACCCTGAACTCATTGCTCCAAACTTTACATGGCTGTGAAGGCATTTGGGTCTCCAGAATGCAAACTTACCACCTAACCTGTGTGTTATCACAGGACACACTCCTATATGTCTAGATTTTTTTTTCCCCTGACACATAGGAGTTCCCACAGTGACCAACAGAAAAAAAAAAGGGAGTGGCCCTTCATATTCAGTTATGTTGAGATATTATGTTGGAAGAATTGGAAGAATGAAAAATGATGCTGAAAGATGGCAGTGGCCCTTTCCCAATTGTTGTGAACAATTATTACAGCTGAAATCTACCCAAGAAAAAGCAAAAAACTCCATAGACAAGCCTACTGATGTGTACACCAACAGAAGCACCTTAATATATATACTTATCCTTGCAAGATGGAATCTAGAAGTAACTGTAGAAGAAATACAAACATTTCAGGAATGCTAGAATTTATGGTCACATTGTTTGACTGACAGCCTCTGTGTCTATACCTAAATGTAGGTGGTCCAATCTGGACTTAAACCAGTGACTGGAGTTTTAACTCCTTCCTTAGTGATTCAGTTGGACAGGAAACTGGTAGGCTGAACTACTACCATGTGTGATATACAGTTTCATTATTTGTGTATCAAGAGCTAATAGTGGCACCCATTATACCCTTCCTGGTTTGCATCTGCCCATTTTATTTCTACTCAAAGAACCTCCTACATGAGTTGGCCAGGCCAGACACCATTTTTCTAAGTGAGACAGAAGACATGGGTGAACTGTACACCTTCATAGATGGCTTTTTTCTGGGTCATGAAAATTACACTGTGAATTGGTCTTCTGTGGGAAGGTGATGGAAGTAGTAATAGAATTGTTGGATTATAGATTTAGAAAGATCAGAATTATGTATATAGAGACAAACCCAAAATCTTAGTGTAAATGATGTCCAGGTAAACCTAATTCCTTACAGGAAATTTTAGACTTGCAGCAGCATTAGTGTGAATGGAGGTTAAAAAAAAATCATCAGAAGATATTAATAAATGTCTTGGAGACAACCAATATGTGGGAACTTTACATTGTAACCCATGTGGAAAATCAAATTTTATTTAATCTTTACTTAATTTAGAAACTTAGATCTATTACCATCTTAGCTGTCCTTATCCTATGGAGCAGTAACACTTCTAATACTATATTCTCAAAAACACTTAGTAATTGGAATGTAGTGCTCTATGATAGAATTGCAGGGTCTAATTGCAGTGACACTGAGTCTAGATGGCAGCTCTGGAGCCCGGTCCCTCTCCTGCCCATAGCAGGTAAGCCACAGCAGGTTGCTCTGGGCTGTGTTCATGTTAGATTGAAATGACTTCTGAGGTTGGGGACTCCACAGACTCCCCGGGCAGCCTCTTTCAGCATTTGACCACCTGCATAAGAAAAAAGATTCTTTGGTTTGAATGGATTTTCCTGTATTCCAGTGTCTGCCTTTTTTGCTTCCACTGTCTTTGCTCCCACTATCCCACAGTGATAAGGTACTCTGAGTCTTCATTTCTCCAGGTTGGACAGCTCCAGTTCTCTCACCAGTGCCTTAATAATTTTCAAGTCACCTTTCCTGGACTCTCTCGAGTATGTTCTTTTGCACAGGTGAATCCAGCACTGGACACAGTACTCCAGATGTGTCTCGGAGAGGCTGAGTAGAGAGGAGGGATAAGCTCCCTCCAGGTGCTGACAATGCTCTACTGAATGCAGACCAGGATGCTTTTGGGTGTACTTGAAAAAGAGCACACTGCTGCCCTCTGGGTCAGCTCATTGACCAAGGCCACATTGACTCTGTACATGTCAGAAAGAACTTGCATTTAACAATACTTCTGTCATCTACACTGAAATTAAATAAACTCTTCTCTGTTTAACTGTTATGTACTAGGTTTGTGGTGAAGGAAGAGCAAGAAGAAACTAGTCGCGTGATTTTAAGTTGACAAGGTCCAAAAATAAAAGAAATCTAAAAAAGGAAGAGTTGTGATATTCTGAAAGCATAACATCAACCATACTGCATGCCTGAAAGATTACGGTGATGATAAAACTTCATCTCAGGCTGAAGATACAGTTGTGTAGAACACAACTAAAACAGTTTTTGTTAGGAAGGGTTGAGTTCCATCAGCTTCAAACATAATGTCCACCTCATTTCTCACTGTGCCTTCCCATATTACTCTTTTGTAAATAGACTGAGAAGACAGGAGTCATAGTTTAAAGTTATTTCCATTCTTATGTGGCAGACTAGTCTAGGATTTGAGTTCAGGGACAGAGGGCTTCATATTGAAATTGCTTTGCCATTATTCTGCCTCTAAAATGTGCACAGAGGGAGTTGATATCTGTCACTTTGGGAAGGGTCTCTGTATGATAGAAAGGTACAGAAAAAAGCAATATCAAAACAGACAAGAAGGACTTTCCCTAGTGGTTGGTAGGTGAACCCTGCCTGACTTCCACCTTCTCCTTGCTGGCCTTTGAGAAAGTGGGAAAGGGCAGCAGGGCCCTGTTAGAGGTCCAGCGTCTGCACACTTTCCACAGTGTCTTCCTGGGCTGGGCAGGGAAAGCACAGCCACAACCTGAGTGCCAGACTGGCTGCAGGGGTACAGCCAGCTGCTATCACAACTGATGGGTGGGTGGTGATCAGTTTTGAGGCACACTGATGGAGATTTGTCAGTCAGAAATCTTTAGTTTTTTTCCAGACAGTGGGGTACCTCCATGCAAATCCGCTTGCCTACAAGGCTGCTGTGTCCTGCATGAACAGCAATTCCAGACTAACAGGTCGCACATGTAACAGTGAGGGGGCATGCTCTGCTGGGTATGAAGGTTTTAGGCAGAGACTATGCAATGCAAAGAAGTAAGAGGAAAAGCTTTTTGGAATGAAAGTCTTTCCTTCAGTCCATTAAATTCTTTTCTCAGAATTTGCTCAGAGTGGTTCAGGGATTTTGAACTAAGAACAATTGAGAGTAAACCCATGGGGCAGTGAGCATTATTTGTAACAACTTAACCTCCAAGTAGTGATGGTATAGCTAACCAGAAAGAGTTTTGAGTCTAACAGAGGAGGATATGAGCAGAAGGTTATGCTGAGTACATGATCATCCATAATTTATGTCAGCTTGTAATAAGTCCAGGCTTACATGAAGGAAAACATACACATGTTAACAACAGGGTCCCTGTAGCAGTGTCTTGATTCAGCTTCTGGTGTTACTCCCATGCAGTGTGCTCAGAGTTGTCTTGTTTATGAGGGGCAGGGAAAACCTCTGCAGTGCAATAATAAAAGATAACTAATCTTTGCACTCTGCCACTGCTTACTGCTCGCTGCACAACAGCTCACACTTCAGCACCAAAGAACACAGTTGGTTCATATGTTATTTCAGCAGACACATGAGAAGTGGAAGATTGGCATGAGTTTTCTTAACTGTCTTTGCTTTAGTTTTCGCTTAGTACTCACTTTGACATGTGCAAATACGAGCCAAGCCCTTCTGCAAGAGACACATTGGTTGAAGTCAGGATCCCAACAGAAGGGTGTCTTTGAGTTGGATTCTCTGTAGCCCAACTAATAAAAGTAGAGGTCCTCCTACCTCTCCTTTTCCAGGCATGGAGACATCTGTGTGGTGTGTCTTCTTTATTTAACATGCTGTATCTGTGATACTTATTTAATTTGCTGCCCTTGAGAATGTTGCTGTCTGCAATTGAATTGTAATAGTTTCCAAAGTGAAGTAAAGTAGATGTCAAATGTTTTGGGAAATTGCATTAAAACCACATTTGCTCTCATGTACTTTCCCTGTCATTCTCTTCCATGCAGTTAACGTTCCTGAGCTCCTTCTCTTCCTGTCACAAATGATATCTAGGACATATCAATGACTCCTTCACCGCAAGTACTTAACTCCTCGCTTTCCATTACAAGAGACGGCAGTTGAGTATCTGCACTACTTCCTGTTCTTAAGATTGGGCTGTTGTGCTACAAAACAGCCTACCACAGAGTGACTTGTAGAGGCTTTCTACAAAGCAACCAGATCAGCATGCTTGTGTGGAAGTTGCAAAACAAACAAGGAATAATAAACATATCTCCTGCAGCTGGGAAATGCCACATGTAGATGAGGATAATCCATTCATTAGGTTCTGAACACAAAGTCTCACCAGAGAGTATTATATATCCATGTGATATCTCTGAATGCTGGATTTTTCAACTGGGCATAGGAAGAAACTGAAAAATGTGTAAAATGAAAATCACATGTACTCCAAAGCAGCTCCATAGCACTGGAAGCTGGTAACATCTGAAAGCGAGTAGGCAAAACTGACACATAAAGATGTGCTCTGAGCCAATTTACAGCAAAGGGTAAAGATCATACTGCATCTGAGTCAAAACAGGGTAGGCAGTATTCCCTAGTGAGTGTACATCCAAAGAGTCTCTTGTGTACTGATTATACCAGAAAATGTATGGAATACATTACAATTGTGAATTTTCCTCTGACATGTTATTTCAGAAAAGACCACGAGAATAGAATAAAATATAGGGCTCAGTCTTTCAACCTGCAGTCATAACTGTCCCAATTTCCATTGCTGTCAAAGATGAAATAGAAATGTGTTTATCTCTACACAACCACTTGTTAGAAGACACAAGTATTCTGACAGAATGAAGGTTTTCAGTAGAAACATTTTGCAGGTTTTCTGAAAAGCTGTGCTTTCTGGTACTTGTTTAGAGTTAATGGCTGAGCCCAGAAGACAAGTCTCCAAAATGCTTGTATGGTGCATTCTGCAGCTGCATACTTGTGCAGGCTTCCCAGAGAACTGGCCGCAGCACCAAGCCTGACAGAGTTCAAGAAGCATTTGGGCAATACTCTCAGCCATATGGTGTGACTCCTGGGGTTGGTCCTCTTGCAGGACCCTTGTGGGTCCTTTCCAACTCAGCATATTCTGTGATTGGTTAGCTCAAGAGCTTCCAAATGTGGCTTAAATCTTCAAAGAAAAAAAAAAAAAAGACTCAGTTTTATATCTGATGTTTTATTATGCAGATGATCTGATCAATACCTTCCTGTAGTTATTTTGAACGGTTCTCTCCTTGTTGTTGTTTTATATGGAGGAAATGCATTTTTGTGTTAAGCAAATACACTACCATGTTTGGGAGATTAAAACCATGAGGCAAAAAGCTGAGGTACATGCAGAAACTTGGATTTGAAATTCAGGGAAAATGAAGGCCATCTGCAGTGTCACCTAATGTGCATCTTACTGCTAAACAAGACTATGAAAAGAAGATATAGTGATTATTGGGACTGATGTTTGGACTGAAAGGAAGGCTGGAAAACCTGTGTTCAGCAAATCCAAGTGATGGTACCTGCATGCAAGAGAAAGTCAGCTAACTTCTGCCAAGCCGTCTTTAGAGCACATTGATACTGGAAATATATTTCTGCTTGTTACATTCTTCTAGATTTTAAGTGGCTGAACAAAATGTGTCATTATTGTGCAAAGTACCATAACTTCCAGAACTGTTTGACATCTCGCTTTGACAGCGAGACTAGGAAAAGGGCAAAAATCCCAGTGGTCTGGATCAATATACGGGAGTCTGAAGTGACCTGAGCACTCAATTTGGTTCCTACCAAAGCTGCTGTTGAAACTCCTCTCTCCAATCCTCATCTGCAAGGTGAGAGAAGACCACTCTACAAACAAAGATGAACAAAATGCGATGGGGTATCTAGTATCAGGAGCTCTGGTGCCATGAAAACTTTATCAAAGGCCTCATTAATAAGGTACTGGCTTCTGGGTGTGGAGAGGAAAGGGTGAATCTAACAATGCACCTGCTGTATCAGAGTGTCTGCTGTTAGCAAACTGATGTGTCTTCCTGCAGGGAAGAAGCACATGCAGGCTAATAAATTCTTAAAAATGGAAATCTTCACTTCTATCTATATAGATAACCGTATTAATAAAATGATGCAAAGCCCTCCTCTTTCACCCAGCACATATACAGGTTTCCAGAGCACTGATACTCTTCCTAATCAGAGGGAGAATGGTATGTTGTGTCCTGCCTAACAGCAGAGACCTCCCTGTGGGAAGTGCTTTGGGAAAATTGGTTCACCTTTTTGGTCTCTTCTCTACAGCCTCCTACTGAGGGTAGAGACATTTTGCTATGACTGGCAGCCTTCAGTAATATACACTGTGCAGCCTTTCTTGCTCTGATAACTCAAAGTACTTTGTGAGGACATTACCAAGTCCCATCCCACGAGCAGTTTCTCCAGCAGACTGAGACGAGAGCAGAGCTTATCTGTTGTCCTGGTATTAGGTGGCTTATGGGGGCAGCAGGGTGAAGCAGGCTGCAGAAGTGTCCAGAAGAGATCACTCACCCTAAGCTGTCTTTAAGTAGCCGTGAGGAATGCCTCACCAGAGGCTTCAGTAGGGGGTGGAGTTTGCTCTTGTAGTCTGCCCAGAATCACACCTGGAAGCAGAACGACATCCAGACACCCAACACAGACATTTCACCTCTCTTCTCTCACTGCTAACCCACACTCTCTGTGGTAAAGTAACCTGAACAAAATATAATAAAAACAAGCTTTCACATTCTATAATAGCTAGAGATACTGCCTCTCAAGAGGGACATGTAAATGAAGAGAGTGAAGGACAAGCCAGGGATAAGAAAAGAGCCATGTAAAATCACTTTAGCATGTGGCTGCTAACACCAACATTTACTACATGATGCTTGGTGATGTAATTCAGCCTTCAAATGCTTTGCAGAGTTAATAGGGGCACAACCAGGCTCCTGATAAGAAGCCTGGCTTGCTGCTGACTGATACATGCTGCAAAATGTGCAGTGCTCAGTGAAATTTCTTCAGGATTCACCTTAAAAGCAGCAAGCTGAATGGCGAACCCTCAATGAACTTTGACTGAGGTGTTTACTATAGCGTAATCAAGTGACTGGAATAATAATAATAATGATAATCATCATCTTTGCTGTTGCAACAAAATTGCAACAAAAGCTAGCTAGATACTCTCAAAGCTCCTTGAAAGAATTTCCTTGTAATTTACACCCCATAGCTGAAATACAGGTCCTGATACACTGGAATCATACATCTGTTCTCCTGACTTTTTAACCATAGAGTGCTAGTTTATTGCTAAGCTTAAGGATAAAAGAAGCAAGAAATGAAAGTAAAAAAAAAAATTTCCTCTCGACTAAGTACATTCAGATGTCAGCATACAAAAGCAAGCCCTATACAGTGTTTCATTCCCAGATTATTTTACCTTCCTGTTTATGAGGCAATGTTCTTATCAAATGAGTTTAATCACAAAAGGGATAGATTTTAGAATGGGGAAATGTTATTTGCAGATATTATCAATAAAGTAAATTAAAATTAGCTGCAGTGTATCAACATGTCATAACTTTCAGAAGGACAGATTTGTGAAATAACTGTTATTGAGTCTACCATCAGTCCTTACTTGGATGAAAGTTTTCAGAAATATCAAGGCTGGAGCTGGGAAGCCCAACAGTGATTCATGCTACACATGAACATACACCTGCTCCAAAGAAATATTGTACTGTTGGTTGTTGTCTAGAGGAAAATGTAGCTGACCACAGGACAGCACTTAGAGTTTGTGTCGTCTTCCAGAGTGAAAGAGAATAAACTTTCCAAGAGCTCCCAATAAAACTATTTACATGTCCATGTCTAGTTTTGACAAGGGTGTCCTTGATAACAGGATGCAGGGGCTTCCCACTGTGCATGTTCCTACCTCAGAAGGTGTTCAAATATGGCATTTACCTGTACCCGTGACAGATACTCACTAGACAAGAGCACTCAAGTGGGTATTTATGTCCTGTTGGGCAACTCTTCATTGAAAGTGATAGCATTAACCTGCCTTAAATTGGTTTAGTTTAGCCTGAAGAGCATATTCAAGCTGGATTTCATCTAGATTTAACCTCTTTCTACCAGATTTAGAGAAAATCATGACTTTAATGACTTTTGTAATTTTACAGCACTTTGTGGTTGCTTCTGATTCTACAGGCGGTCTGGGACCATGCCATTTGGCTTCTTTCATGGAGACCTTGAGCATCTCAGCAGAAGCCTTCAGGTCTCACAGAAGACTTAGTGCAAGAGCAGGGAGGGCGTATAGATACTTAAGTTTGAAACTAAATTAAAAAAAACCTGAGTATTGTTTGGTGAGGTCTTTTTAGTATACAGAGCATCTTCTTTCTGCTCTCCTGTCCCTACTAATTTTCCTGAATGTAATTTCTCCTAGAATACGGGAATTGCTGTAGCTGCTGTAAGTAGTCTGACATAAATATAGGACAATGTTCCTTTCCAACCACACTCCTCAGGTTTTATCTGTAATTTAGAGCAAAGATCATGGGAAACCAATTTTGTGCCACTAAACATTTATGTCAAGATACAGGCCAATGAATTCTATCTTATGTTTTGGTTTTCCATCTGTTCCTCTGGAAGCCACTTTCCTTCCTATAGCCTCCTACATTTCTTGGAAGAGCCTGACAAGCCAAATCCCTCTTCTTAGCTCTGCTTTGTACAGTTATGGTAGCTTTAACTGAGAAGGAAGGATAGACTCTGTGGGCTGTCTTTATTATAGAGCTACATTCAGAAGTAAGTTAGTTGCTCAAAGCATGATAACAACCAAAGTATAGAGACAGGACTAAAGACTGCTAAACTGTATTTTGCCCATGACTAACTCTTAAGGGCTCTTGAGGGAGGTGGTGCAACCAATGGCCTCCTGCAGGAAAAACTAGATGTTTAAAAGCACTTCTAAGAAAACTGTATGCATCTGTACTCTAGCTAGACACTAAGGGTTCCCTCATGCTTCCCTGTGTGAGCTGACCAGCTGTAAGAGAGTAGTAAATAATGTCTCTAAAAAGATTAGAAATGTCTGTGACAGGATTTTAACTTTTTGATGACTGCTAGCACAAGTATCAGGCAGTAGGCTGTGGTTCATTTCTCTGTGGTATATGCAAACTGTGTCACAGCTTGTGACCAGATAGCCACAGGGAGAGTTAAAGAGGTCTGAAGTGTAGTAGCAAACCTTTAAGATAAACTGAAGGGATAACATAGGTAAGAGAGCATCTCTGCTGTTCCCACCCCATCACTGTCAAGACAAGGAGTTGGCAGACTTCTCGTGGTCTCTTCCTTGACATTTTCCTGGTCTTCAGAGTCTCTTCTGCACATTGTCAGAGACTATCTAAGCCTGCAGCTTCCCTCTGCTCCCTGAAATATTCACTGATCCCTTGTTAAGTGCACACAGCTTTTCAGGTCCCTCTGCCTGAATAAAAAAACACAGTGGTAGTTGTCACCTGCAAACTAGGCAAAGGAACTGATATGTAAGATGTAGCCATTTGGGTTTGTAGCTGGCACTTGTGGACGTGCCTCTGGCAGATAATAAATCACAGCAGGGCTGATGAGCTTCTCACTCTTATTAAGTTCTCTAGACAGACAGCACCAGAGCAGGATCTCTCCCTCAGATTCTCCCCTTGCTCATAGTGCTCACATTGCCTTGGCTGACAGGAGGGAAATGTCAAGTAGCCAGGGATGTGGTGTGTACAGCTGACCTTTTAGGTAAGCTTCAAACTGTTCTGTACACAAGGCTAATGCTGCTATTCAGTGAAGGGGAGGAAAGAGCACAACCATCTTCCTAAGGGCTGTCTTTCATGACAGCTTACTTCATGCAGCAGCTGAGCAATTGCTGTGACAACAGGTGATGAGGAGGAGTTCCTTGCTGCTGAGCAATCTTTCACCAAGTCAATAAGCGGTTGAGGCACCACATATTCCCTTTGTTGCTACTATGCTAAAATATCTGTCCCCTTTCTGGTGCTGCAGCCACCTCTTACTCAACTGTGTCCACCCTCAAGGCTAGTAGATTGCCTCCTGTTCTGGCTACTCCAACACAGGATCATGCACACACCCTACTGCCCTCCAGCTCTCACTGGCCTCATCTTGTCATAACCACGTTTCATGCATCAAGCTTCTTCATAACAGAAATCTTAAAACCAATCTTTGATGGGAGTTCCTAGTGCAAGGGCTTCTGTGCTGTAGCAAAAGATGCTCCTCTACATCCACCTCTATAGTGTGTATAGGCTGCTTGACTAATACCCTCCCTAGCCAATCTTGTTATTTCCCTCTGTGACCTTTGCACTTGACATCCTTCAGACATAAACTGTCTTTGAAGTCTGAAATTAAGATTGGACCTAGTCACACTTAAGTCGCATCAGCAGTTTAGAAAGTATGTGAGTCCACTCTGAACTTTATGACTCAATGGGAGGGTCTCTCTTACCCTTTCATGTCTCTGGCCTCTGTGTAAATCATTGTAAATTGATTCTAATTCAATGTACTTTTGTATATTTCATTCATGTAATAGGAGTGGACTGTGCTATCAAACTTTGATAACTTGCTTTTAATAAATTCATGGTAAAACCATTTTTGCTAATACCTCTGAGAGTTATTCTTTAAGTGATCTAACCTCCTCTTTTGTGACACTCTCAGAAATATATTTACTCATTCAAAGGCTTCTGCTACCTCTTCTCAGCCCACTCAATTGAGCCTTAAGCCCACTAAAAGACCTGTTCTATTCTCTGACATATACATTCTTCCATTTGGTAGTATTTGTGTGATTCAAATTTGATAATGTATGTCTTTTATAACTAAGGCTGTAGGACTTGAGTTCATTATATCATCATCCTCCTATGAGCTTTCCATGCTAGGTGTGAGCAAGTCTCTTATACATCACAAGTAATCCAACTTTGGCAAATAGAGTGCTTCCATGTGGATGAGCATGGGGTCATGAGGACACATGAAGGCATGATTTGCAGGCTGACAGTGCTAGCTGTGCATCTGTTTCTTGTGTTCCTGCCCAGTGAATTTGCCCTTACCCTTCGCAGCTGCCATTGTGAACCAGCAGGTCACACTTTGGATGGACTGGTCTGTGTGAACAATGCAAACACATTCCCAGACTGATGGCATTCACATGACTGTTTAAAACTCATGCTTTATGCAGAGCCACAGTTATTATACAAGTAAAGCCAGCTTTCAGTCCACAGACCCTTCTCTACAGTGGCATTTTCTCATGGTGATTAATACCACAACAGCTTTGCTTGCTGCTGTAATAAGGCTCAAATTTGTGAACAGACAGTGTGCTTCCCTCTGCTGATAAGTGAGAACTGAAGGCATAGCCATCTGAATCTTATGATGATCTTTGGTCAAGTCTTAAAACACTTTCTGCTGTTGCTATATCCAATATAATTGCATTTTGATTAATGATGCTATGATGCTTGAAGAGACATGGATTTGGAAGACAATAACTAATCAATTACAAACGAAGTCACCCTTTATTCTGCACAAATACAAGCACTGAAAAAAAATTTACGAATTGTCCTTCAAACATAAATAGTTTGTTTAGGTGATGAACCCCCCTCAGAAGCATTACTTTCTCTGCATTCACTCACCGTTTGTGAATTCATAAAACAACAAGTTGCTAATTCACAGTAACCATGGAGAGGTAGAAGAGCGATTTTTCTCTTACATTCCATCTGAAGATACCATCTAATTCCGCCCCCCCCACGCCTCCCTCCCCCCATTTTGCAAGGTTATGTGTTCTCAGTCTTATGCCAAGCATGAATCAGGACTGACTCCTTATCACCTGCGCAGTTCAAAGAGAATCGGGTCCGTTTTTAGGCAGCTCCCGGGTGTTTGGGATGGATGTGACCGGTGTGCAGCGCAGCTGTCGGACCTTCTGCCCTCGCTGCTCTCCTCCGCTGGTCGCAGAGCGGTACTGGCTGCATCCCTGCTCCAGCCCTGTGCTAAAACCTTCCTGAAGCATCCATCAGCGTCCTGCCTCATTCCTATTTCTCCTCGTGCCCACTAGATGACGCCTCTGATTTTAACAGGAGCTTGTAACCACAAAGTGGAAGATTTCACAGCTTTGCTCTTCATTTTCCACATTCTGTGCGTGTGTGTGTGTGTGTGTGTGTGTGATGCAAAGAAGCCTTGAGAGTAAGAAAGATCTGAAAACCTCTTCACCGCTGTGTATTTTCAAGGGCTGTGAGGGTGTAGTGATGTGTTTTGTACTTTCACACCCTGTCTCTCTTGGCTTGTGGAACACCAGACTGTACAGAGACAGAGTTACATAACCTCCGACAAATGGAATACTGTTGATGTGCAATCTGAGACCAAACTGAAAAAGGAGAATAATATTGAAAAACAGCAACAGTATCAGCAAAAATGTACATTACTGGTATTCCATGTTGTAGTGTATGCCTTGTTGATATGTGCAAGAATAAAGGAAATGGATGATGGAGTTATCAGTTAGCAAAGTTCTCTAGCTGGTGATATGCCCAAGAAACACACGCAGCAGAGCTAAGTTAAAGCCATATTTAAAG
>VXBX01004987.1:0-20707 GCA_013400415.1 Scytalopus superciliaris
TCGGCCGGGAGCGGGCGGACCCGCAGCCGAGGTGCGGGGCGGCTCTCCGGCTTCTCCGTCTGCGTTCGGAGCCGCGATGGCTGCGTGGGGGTTTGGGGCCGGGACCGGGACACAACACGGGTTTGGGACCGGGACACAGAACCCGGGGGCTGTGCGGGCGTTTGGGGTCGGGACCGGGACACAGAACCCGGGGGCTTGGGGCCGGGACTGGGAGTGGGACCTGTGTGCGGGGTGACGGCGAGGTGGCTGCCAGCGCTGCTCTTAAATATCGACCGTTCAAGCAAGGGGGAGACTTCCACCAGTTCGTGAGGGGCTCTGCCCGCAGTCCCCGGGGGTCACGGCGGTGGGGCCCGGTGGGGTGCGGGGGGCTCTGTTCTTCCTCCCCAGGGCACGTCCTTGGCTGGGGAGCCCCAGGTGATCACGCAGAAAAAGGCCGTCTGAGCCTCCCTGCGCCCCCCACGCCAGTCTGCTGGGGTGACCCTCCCCCGCACTGTCCCTGAGCGAGGCTGCAGCTCATCCCTGCCAGGGAAGCAGCACAATGTCTGCTCACCAGGCTGAGCATTTCCCTTCAACCTGCTCATCCCTGCGGGCAGAGCACCGGTGTTCCCGTTACGGGGCTCCACAGAACCTGTGAGGGCTGTGTGAGATGTCGCCTGCGTCCCTGGTGAATGCAGAGTGAGATGGATCTTGCCAGGTGCTGCTGTTTTCTGTGCTCTCTGGGCTCTGCTGTTTCATTTAAAACTGCTTGTTGTTTTAGTAGCAGAAGGGACATAATATCTGTCCACACGGCACGACTTATTGAGGGTTGGAATCATGCCAAAGAGTCTAAATTCAGATCCAACATGCATCGTGATTGCAGGCATCAGGCTCGCGCTTGCACACACCACGTTTCACAGATATTGTGTTCTCCCTCTGCTGCTGGTTCCTCCCACAGGAGATGATAACCATAGCAGCAAAACTGCCTTTTTCTTTGCTTGTTTGTTTTATCATCCTTCCTTCCCTTCATCCCTAAGCATATCTGTATCATAGCAGAGTCCTGGGTGCTGCTCAAAAGGGTGCCTGTTCTGCTGCTGCCTGTTGTGTACCTGGTCAGACGCTCTGCTTGTTGTTAGCAGCTGCTGTGGAAACAGGAACAGGACTTCAGCAGCTACAGGAGAAGAGACATTTTTTCCAGGAGCTAAAAACAGCTCATTCTCCCCAGACCTCTTTGCAGTTTCATGGGGGTAGATGTATCCCTGCTTTGAGTTAACATCTGTCTCCAAGTTGGATGCCAAAATAGAAAGACCGTTTCTTAACTCTTATTTGAATCTAGCCTGGCTCTTGCAAAAATGACCCAAAATGGTGGAAAAAATATAGGTGATGTTGTCAAGAGGTAGCAGGATTTGAAAAAGCTCTCAAGCCCAAGCCCTGTGTGCCTTGTTTGCAACATTTGCAGCTTCCCTGTCTGTTGCCGAGGCAGGGCACAGGGCAGGGGGTGCTGGGAGGAGCAGCCCCTGTCAGAGGAAGGTGAGAGGGTATGCACCAGGTCAGCGAGCCCAGTGCTCTGCTGCTGCAGGCACTGTAAAATCACAGAATGGCTTGGGTTGAAGGGACCTTAAAGATCAACTAGTTCCAATCCCTCTGCCACAGACAGGGACACCTCCCACTAGTCTTTACCATCTCATGTAATGTCTTCACAAATGTGCTGATCCTCAGTTAGGTTTGTTTTGTTCTTTTTTTTTTTTTTTTTCCTGTTGTTCTTTTACTTCTGTTATTAGGAAACTGTTCCAGAGGACTGTTTGTATTGAAGATTATTAGAAACCTCCTAATTTCCAGCCAAAGCATGTTCAGGTCTCTCTCATTCCCATGCTTTCCTCCCGCCCCCACATTTTCCCAGCCCTGGTTTTTAGTTTAAGCTGTTCTTTTTCTGTCTCTCCACAATTCCTTCACTGGCTGCAGTCTCCCCCCCACTCCACCCTTCCGCCGTGTTTGTTGTGCAAATTGGGCCAAATCTTCTCTGGTTCCCGGCGCAGCTGCCAGTGCCTGCTTGTCACCGGGAATGGGCTTTTGGGAGGTTTGCCCCCATGCATTCTTCCTCCACCAGCCCCTGCAGTGCCTGGGCAAGCAGGCGATGAGCTCCTGCTCCTCCGTGCAGTGGGGACTGGGGACCGTGGTGTGGGATGCGCAGTGGATGTGCAGGTAGCCATGGTGACAGTGCCCAGGGACCTGGCGCTGGCATGGCAGCCGCTTGCCTGCCTGCAGCAAGGATGCCCCGGGCACAGCAGGGAGCACGGTGGGAGCAGCGATGCTCCTGCCCTGTGCCTGGAGCACCCTGAGCACAGCACCCACGTGGGCATCGTATGGAGGCACAGCAACCTTCCTGCTGGATCCTGGAGAGGCACAGGGCATGTGGATGCAAACCTCTGCTGCTCGCCTGAAGCATCCTCCCTTGGGCTCCACTTGCATGGGAAGGGGATGGTTGGAAAGGTGGGGAAAAAAAGGAACAGAAAATTTATGTACTTGAACATTCTTTTCCTTGAGAGAGCCTCTCCAGGGAATTTCATGCCCTCACTAGCAAGGCAGGGCTCTGAAATGGGTGGACTTGAGAAAACAAGCAACTCTGTGTTAAATTCACAATGGGTTGAGAAGAATTCAATGAGCCTGTATGATGAGTTTCTGCGTGCACGGCTGTGATGAGACATGATCTGTGTCTCTCTGCAGCAAAGAGCTGGGTCATGTGATGCTGAGAGAAACCAGTGGGGTTCTGGGGGGGCACAGGCACCTGGTCAGCGCTGAGGGGTAGATCAGCTGGCACCTGTTGCTTTCCTGGGTTCCCCTCCTCCATGCTGTGGTCCCCAGGGTGTGGGGACCTCCTCAGTATTGGGCAGTCCCTACACTGCTGGGAATGCTGGTGGTGCCACACCTGGGTGCATGTACCCCTCTGTACCACTGTCTGAGAAGTGAGGTTGTGCAGCTTGAGTGGTGGCTTCCTCCAGGATTTGTTTTTCAGCTGTTTTCATACAACTGAGCAGGAGGGATCAGGACATAGGGATGAGACCATGAGCCATCAATGGTTCCTCCAGAATGTGAAAGAGGAGCTGGAGTGTGGTTTGCAGTGTGGGCTGTGCATGGCCCTGGTCTCAGGAAGCTCTCCTCTCCTTTCCTGTCCTTCAGCTGAAGGTCTCCTCTTGGGTGACATGCAGCATCCCCTCCCCAGCGTGGGTGGCTGAGGGACCCCTGTGATGGCCAGTGAGTGCCACTGACCTGAGGCTGTTGAGTGGTAAAGAATCACCTCTGAGAACAAGCTGGGCTTTGTGGGAAGCTGCATTTAAGACGTTGAGTTTCTCATTTCACTTTAGCAGCAGCATAAAGGAGAGAAAAATAGTGTCAAAAATATTTCACGGACTGAGTCAGAGTTAATTCGGACACTGTTTTCCTTTGCTCTGATGATGTGCACAGCGTGTTCTTCCTGCCAGGACAAAATCTAATATTTCTGGGTACCCGCAACCTTCCTTAGAATCATAATAGGAAGCTGAATGCCCTCAGAGTGCCGCAGGTGATATTAAAGCACTAATGATGCAATCAGTCTCCTAACCCAGTAACAAAGGAAAAGATTATGCTGCCCTTCCTGAGCATCATCCTGCTCTGAGGTGTTACCAGAGGTGCAGCAGCCCATTCCCAGCGGACTGATGCTGTTCTCTGGGTTGAGTTGGAGCGATGGGATCCTGGTTCTGGCAGAGGTCCCTGAGAGATGTTAATTTAGACTGATACAGATGGTACTGAGGAGCTGTCCTCCCCCAGGGCTTTGTTCCCTAATTTTGGCTGCTCGGTTATGATTTGGCTGTGCAGGCTCTGGAAGGGGGAGGAGTTGTTTTCCCTTTTGTGTTTGAGCCCAACTGTGTGAAATACCTCGGGGGGAAGAAGGGAAGTGAGAAAATGTCATTGCAGAGACTATTTCTGGATGCACTCCCATGCAGGCGAGGTGGTGCTGGGCAGGTGGTGGGTGTGGTACCCGAGAGCAAGGCATGATGTGGTACCCAGAGGGAGACAGGTGGCCTCAGGGGAGCTGGAGTTGGGTCCTTGGTGTGTTTTTAGCCTTTGCCTGGTACAAATGCAGTTTGTCACCTGTAACTGTGGTGGCTGACATGGCCCTGGGGTGCTGCCAGACATGTGGGGTTGGGGAGCAGGCACTGGTGCAGGGTAAGGTGGGTTTCTGTGGGGACTGCCCCACAGCCTCTTGGGCAGCAGAAAATGGAGGCGGTTTCCTATGGCCATACTAGAGTCCTGCCCTCCTGCCCTCCAAAGTCCTGGGGAAAGATGTGTGATCCCTCTGTGCTTTAGCAGAGATGAGACATGAAGAAGAGCTGCTGGAGTGATTCTGACCTACTGACTGCAGCAACTTCCGAGCAAAAGGGAGTTGAGCCCTGCCTTGGTGTGTGTGTCCCCGTCACCTTCCCTGCTTCCAAGTCACCTCTGGCAGCTACGAGTTCACACAGGGCTGGAGTGGCAGAACAAGATGTAGTAGCTGATATCAATGATGATGCAAGGACAGAGGTCTAAATAGAGAGCTGGACGTTTCTCTGGGACTCTTCAAGTTGTTCCTGATGTGGTGCCAGCTCAAATCAATGCTTCCCACAGCTACTGTCACTCCCTGTCCCACACTTCCACGTGCAGGGCCACACTGGAGTGCATGTGTTGGGTGTTATTCCAATGTGCAGCAGAGCCTGGCCATCCAGAGAGCTCCCTGCTTTTTATTTTCAGGCGTGTTAATTGTGAGCAGCTCAGTAGAGCTGGACAGAAATCAGCTGGGATGAGTGTAAGGAAGATGAGACCTGGGGGAAGATGAAGAGAGGATAACGTCACGCTGCTGTTGATGCAGAGCTTTGACATGGATCATGCAGGCCAGGAGCAAACGTGCTCTAAGCAAATGTGTGTTCCAGATGCTTCGTGGTACCTGAATTATGGCTGCAAAGCCTGCAGCATGGTTGTTTTGTTTTTTTTTTTAAATAACGTCCTTAAGAGCTCTAAAATGCAAAGAATCATTTCATCCCTTTAAAGCTGTGGGCAGAAAAGTAGGAGTTGAAATAGCTGGATTTCAATCCAAGTTTTTTCCCCCAGAGTTGAGTGATTTCTCTCTCCAGCTCCCTATACCCACTCCCCCCCTCCGCCCCTTTCTTTCACACATCAGACAGAATCCAAATGTCTCTCAGTTTAAAGCTTTTGGGTGCTTAGATGAAAGCGTTGGGCTAGAGCTGTCTTAGTCCCCAGAGCAAGCACTGCCTGGGGTGCTGGGGCAAGGGGATGCTGTGTGTCTGCACCAGACGTTGGTTTGGATCACCGGGGTAGGAGGTGAGTGTTCCGTAGCCGACCTCGTGGGACCCTGGTGGTCAGAGGCTTTTGCTGGCCTTTGAGCTGCTGTGGCTTTGGGATGTGAGCTCTGGGCTCCTGGATCTCATGAGGACAGTGGATGATGGGTGGCTGAGCAGCTCATCTCCTCCTGGCTCCAGTGTCACACTGTGGCCTCAGGAAAGTGCAGCTCCCCTGGCCCCTCAATTGCTGAAGGGTGCTCAGGGTTCCCACCCTTCCCTCTCACTTTGACTGGTGGAGGGTGATCCCCCAGGGTATAACAGCCCTGAGTGGGTGCAGGTGGGCACTCATGGCTGGTGTGGGGAGGTGGAAGGTGTGAGGATACCCGGACAGGATGCCCACCCCTGGAACTGGGCTCACATCTCCATGGCTCTGCTGTGCCCTGCAAAGCCCAAAGCCTGGTGCAGGGAAAAGCATCTGTTTTCTTGGGATTTGAGATGGATGGGAGCTCATACCCAGCTAGAGGTCAGCATTTCCATTTCCATGGGATTTCTGAAGCCTGGCTGTTAAAGGATGGGGGGATTTGGGTGGTGGTCAGGCTGTAGATGCCACTTCAGCTTTACAGAGCTGCTGGGGAACCAGAGGAGGGCAAACCTCTGTGCTGCCGGCAGCTGTGTGGGGCTGGTGGGAGATGGCTCGCTGGGCTCTGGGGATCTGTTTGCCACAAGAGATGAGGTGATGGGGTTTTTTCTTACTGAGGTTTGATGTCTTTAGTAGGATGTCCCCTGAGGGGCACTGGAAGGTGGCTGGAGGTTCCCCCTGCCATGGAGCCAGCCTCGTGCTGTGACCACAGCCCTACCATTGTGGGGACAGAGAAGAAGAGGCAGGTCATGCTGCCAGCAGTGACTCTCTCGATCGGGCCTTGCTGGCTGGGGCAGCCACGGGGCAAGATGGTTGTGAGCTACACTGTGTCCGTGGCTCAGCCCTGCTGCCCACACAGCACTGCCAGTGGCTCCTGCCATTAGGAGAAATACGATATTTTGCAGTGTGAAGTTGCGAAAAGCCTGTGGCCACGAAAAGAAAAGGAAATGACTTTTTTTTTGTGGTGTTTGTGTGTGCGTGTGTGTGCATGCGCTGCCGCGCTGGGGGCAGCTGACCGGGAGGTGCTGGGGTGTCCCCCCCCCGGCACAGAGCCCTGACGGCGGCAGGAAGCACCACCGTGGCCGTCCCCTGCACGGCTGGCACACGGGTGCCACTGCCCCATCACTGCTGCCCCCGTGGCCACAGTGCCCAGGCAGCAGAGAGCCACCACCATGTTCCAGAGGAAGCGCAGCGTCTCCTTCGGCGGATACGGCTGGTAGGTGCCTTCCCTTTCCCTCCCTCCCTCGCTGCTGGGAGCCATGTGAGGAGCTTTTCTTCCCTCTGCGGCTTCAAAGGAGGAAGCACCATGCGCTGCAGTGCGGTGCCCTCATGGCAGAGCCCTTCCCACAGCCCTGTGCCAACCGGGGGAGCATGTTGGGAAGGACCTTCTTCACCCTGTTCCTGCAGGAAGCCCAGCACAGCTTCAACCCAGCAAAGCCTTGTGAGCTCTGCAAGTGCCAGGCAGTGACGGGACCTCCGTGGGAGTTTATGGTGGGCTCCTGTGGGCACGTCATCTGCAGGAGCTTCTGTGCCCCTGCACCTTTCTCTTGCTGATGAGCCCCTGGTGCCCGCTCCTCCTATGCCCAGACAGCGATGCTTGCAGCCACCTTTGGCACGTTGGGGTATGCAGTGAGGTCCCATCTGGTCCATGGCAGGTTCTGGGCACCACTGGAACCTCCGTGAATTATCCCTGCTCTGTCTGTCTTCAGCAGAGCACCACGGCTTTCGCCTGCACCCTGAGTTCATCAGGACTGTTTGCTCCTGTCCCTTCCCTCCGACAGGTGTAGGGAAATAGCTTGAGAAAATGGCACTGTTCTCTCTCTGCCCTCCCTGCAGGTCCCCTCTCCAAGGTATTTTATGCCCATTCCAAGTCTGTGCTGTGTGATTGTGATCCGGCTGTGGGAACTGGTGGCTGAGTTGGTGACACTGCGATGATGTTGGGTGTTTGGGGCAGAGAGTTGTTCTGCAAGAGCTGTAGCGGCCAGGGCTGGGCAATGACATCCCCGGGGCTCGGAGGGGAAATGTGGTGCTGTGGGCTTGGAGCTGCTTGAGGCCGGCTGGGGGAAATGCTGAGTAACTGCGAGGGCTGTGGGAGGGCAGCCGGCGCGCCGAGGCTTTCAGCAGAGTCCCCCGGGACGGAGCGCACGCCTCGCTGAAGCCAAGCGAGCTGTGGGTTTTTGAGGGGAGCACTTGGATAAACTTCTGCACAAATAAGTTTTGTGAAATGTGGGCTCGTTTTGTGGACAAATCGCAGCTCTTGGACAGCTCTGCCCCACGGTCTCTGTTGGCTCTGGGGCACTGATTCTCCTGGGGGCATCCCAAGAGTTTCTCGCTGCCGTGGAGCAGAGCAGTGACCCCGCCTTGGCAGAGGGGCTCAGGGGCCAGCTGGGCTTTAGTCTGTTGTTTTTCTGCTGCGCTTTGGCAGTTGCAGGAAAAAGACAACCGCGATCTGGAGAGTCACTCGGAAAAATGTGGTCTGCCGGCTGGTGGGAGGGGGGGGCTGTGCTGGCTGCTGGTTGGGCTGTGCCAGCATCGCGGTCAGGGCTGGGGGAACAGGGCACGGGCTTTGAGTTTAAACACCAGGGTCGGTGTCTGCATGGTGAGAGATACGGGCTGGGGGTGCGGGGGAGGAACCCCGTTCTCCACATGCTCACAGGGGGGTCGGTGCATATCTACCCGCGTCCTTGGGGAAGAGGCTACCATGCGCATCCAGGAGAGCCCTTTCCTGGGCATTTACAGGGAAAAGAAGGGACCTGCTACAGCCCTGTACCTGCACCTGCATCTTCTCACGCTCCCGGCCGACCCACCCTTCCTGTGGGGCCGTGTGTGAGATGGCCGGGCACACCCAGCTGCCGCTCGCTGTGGCTGCACTTGCTATTTCCAACCTCTGCTGGGCTAGAAATGGGTTTTCTTTTCCTCTCTACCGGGCGCATCTGCTGCAGGCGAGGTTCCGGAACAGCCTGCATGTCTTGGGGGGCACATGCGGTGTCCTTGCTTGTGTCCTCACTTCGGCTGTAGGGATGCACATTGAAGATGCTGCCCAGGGCCGACAGTCCCAGGGCTGTACCAGTGCACAGGCACGGGGTGTTTCGCTTGGGAGTGGAGCAGGGCAGGGCAGGCAAACGGCTCTCATAATCATAGTGCAACTGCGGTTTCCCGGGCAGAGGAGTTTCTTTCCTGTGTGTTTCTTTTTTTCTTTTTTCTTTNCTTTGCTCTTTAAGAGGCCAAGTAACAATTGGTTTTTCTTCCCGTGGTTCTGGATGGAGCCACTCATGCAGCCCCTACTCGGGCACAGGTCCCACAGGAGCTGCCCCAGCCACCCCCTGTCTCCGAGCTTCTTTGCACCTATCACCAAGTTTGGGTACAGCTCATTCTGGTGTTCAGCCTGATTTAATGATCAACAAAGTCTGGGCAGGCTTGTTAGGTATTAAGTGACAATAGCGGGTGCCCTGGGTCTATTTTTAGGAGCAGCAGCGTGCTGGCTCTCCCGGACGCAGAGCATGGGAGCTGCTGTTTGGGGAAATGCCTGGAATGGAGCTCCCACGGCTGTGGGGTTCTGGAAATGCGATGATGGTGCGACAGAGGGACCCTGGGAAGGGTGATGGTGCCTCTTCCCCAGTCCCTGTCAGGCTCAGCCTGTGGCACGGCGTGCTGGGGACCCGGCCCTGCTGTGTCACCCAGGGGTGCAGCTGCCTCATACCAGGGGAGCCCAGCTGTGGGGCAGTGAAGGTAAAGCTGCGAGCAGAGGGAAAACTTAGTTTCTGTGGCTGTGCTGTGTCCTTTGTGTGCTTTTTGCTGCTTGGTCTCTTTTGAGATGTGGAATTGATTCCATGTGGCAGATAACAGATTATTTGCAATGACTGCCAAAAGACATTGTTTTGCATTTCAAGACATTACTATGATTTGCATTAATTAATATTAATATGACTCTAACAATAATGATTCTGTGGAGATGGGCACTCATTAGCGGTGCCAAGGAAATGAGTGAATCTACTGGGGCTCCTGGTCCTGTGTGAGCCAGCTGGGACTGGGAGTGATGGGGCTACTCTGTACTCTCTCTGCCCCGGGCAGAGTCACACTTGTGGGGTTTGATGGGATCTTCCCAGTGTGTCAGTGCTGTCACGGGTTCATCAGGTGTAAATACATGCTTTATGGGAGCTGTGCTTTGGAGATAGCCAGGACATGGCTTCACTGCCCAGCTCACCTTTGTCATTCCAGGTGGGGAGGCAGCAGTTCTGCACTGGTCACCACCAGGAAAGAACTGGGGTGGTTGTATCTTGCTTGCTGCCGGGCTTCACTTGGGATTAAATTTTGGCTGAACTTATTTTCTGATGAAGTCTTTCTGTGCTGATTGTTGTGGCAGCCAGAGCACTGGCACCTCTGATAGAGGTGCTGAGGTTGGGTTTGGCAGCAGCCCCCAGTACCAGATGCCCCCAGCTGTGTTCGCAGCCCCTTGTGCCCTCAGTAATGCCTTCCTCTGCTCTCTCCCCAGGATCGACAAGACAATGCTGGCCAGCCTGAAGATCAAGTGAGTACCTGGCTCTTCTCTTGCATAGTGATTTTCTGTGTGATGTGTGCTCCTGGATGGGGGGTTCTCCATTGCGAGCACATAGGTGGCTCCAGCACTATCAGCTTCACCCTGTGCTGATATAGAAATATTCTGCCCAAGTCTCCCCTGGGCTCCGGGCGATGAGTAGGGTGACAGCTCGTGCGGTTTCCCTCTATAATCATTACTTGTGCAAATTATTCATTAATGGAAAAGTATCTGTAAAGCCTGGGGGAGCTGCTGCCTGAACGAGCCGGCAAATGCCCGTTGTAAATGGCACAGCAGAATCATTGGTGCTACGCTCATTGCTCAGGTTGTGCTGAACTAATGAGAAGTTTAAATCAATGTTTACCGCTTTGGGGAGTGGAGGGAATTCTCTGCAGACTTTACTTTTCCTGTGAAGCCGAGAAGGACAGAGTTGCTCCTTGTATTCTGCCACACACTGTGCCCTGATTTTTTTCCAGGGCTGGTGCAGCAGTTCTGCTGCAGAAACCCCGTGTACCCTCCTCTCCCCACTGTGCCAGGCAACTAGTGCTGTGTTTGGAACGTTGTGCCAGTGCTGTGGGCATGCTGCCACTCTTCTGCCTGGGCAGGTGAGGGTCTGGGTCCATGCTTCTCTCTCCCTCTGCCTGCTTCTGCCCTAGCTGGCAGAGAGAGTTTCCCTGGAGCTTTTGATGAACATCCACTGCTCTTTATAGCTAATGCTTCCCACAGCCCTCTAATGCTTCTGGTCTGTGGGCATGTTGCTTCATTAAGTGGTTCTGTAGCTGGCGCTCAGCCATGTTTCATATTTGTAAAAGCTTTTAAAATTATAAAAATATAATAAAGTTTTGGTTTTCTAGCGCCCTCTTGTTATTGCTGCAGCCTCTGTCTGAGTGTCCTGGCCTAACCCATGGCAGAGAGGCACCAGGCACAGGCAGCTTTTTTTCCCTGTATAAGTTGTTAACAAAAATCTGAGCTGCTTTCCACATGCCCTGGGAGCACTTCAGGGAGCCTCATGCTGCTGCAAACATCAGCACTGATTCACAGAAACATGGCAGGGGGGCATCAGTGTGTGATGGTGGATGTGGCCCCTCAGATCTGGTGTTTGGGGGGATGGAACGTGGCAGCAGGAGGGCTGAGTGAGGAACGAGGCTGCAGGGCAATCCCTGCCTGTCCTCAGTCAGGATAAACTCATCCACACAGGGTCAGGATAAACTCGCCCACGCAGGTGGCACCGGAGCATCAAAGCAGTTTTCCCTCTGCCTGTCTCTCCCTTTTTCTTCTTCAGTTCGCGTTTCATTTGTTCCTATGGTAACTGTGAATATGTCTGAGGGACTGGACAGCATGAGTAGCCACTGTGAAGTGGGAGGTGATGGGTGGGGAGCCCTGGCATCATGGGCAGGGGCTTGGCTGACCCATCCGGTGACGTGTGCTGACAGAGGTACCAGTGCTGTACTTGGGCAGGGAAGGTGCTGCAGAAGACTCAAGCATCCCTGGGCAGCTGCTGCTGAATGGCTGTGCTTGCTGCTTGGCCTCTGAAATGCCCAGGAAGCTCTGGTGAGTTTGGGTCTGGCTCTCCCCCTGGGAGCTGTGCTGTGCCCATGCTCGCCAGGCAGAGAAGCCTGAGAGCTTGGGCACCCAGCCAGGAGCTGGCATGCTCTGTCCCACCACGTGGGTTTGAACATGCCATGGCTACAGACCAGCCCTGGCTCTGGAATCACTGTCCTGGGGCAGGAGGGAGCTGAGCCTCTGGCTGCCATGGCGAGCCATGGGCAGCTCTGCGGAGCTGGGACATGCTCCCCCCTCATGTGGCTGAGGGCTGTTCTGGGGGAGCCAGATCTTTGCATGTCAAACACCAGTCCTGGCCAGGTGAGACAGCCAGGTGGGTTTGTTTGCCTCTCACAGCTGCTCTGTACTAAGCTCAGGCAGCTCGGCACATGAAGGGGTTCCCACGGGAACAGGTAGGGACCCCTGAGCCCCCTTGGCCTTGGGAAATCCTTGTATTTGGGATGCTGGAGGTGGGAAGGTGCGATGGGGACAAAAGCATGGGGCCTTCCTCTGATAAGGATGAATGCATGGGGACCTTGCTCCTTTTCTCTGGAACAAGCTGGCAGAGTGGTGTCCTGAAGGGGGTTCACCAGCCTCTGCCTGCTGACATCTCCTCAGCCTCTGCACTCTGGTTATTTGCTCTTTGGTATTGGTGGATGTACTGAGAAATCATGGAGTATTTAACAAAAAAGAATCAGTGAAAAAATTCTCTCCTTCAGGCAAAAAGTCACCTCTTCCTTTAGCCTTATAAAGCAAAAATAGCACTGAAATAATCATGTCTCCATGGAATGGAGGAGCCATGTACAGCAATTACCGGGAGTCAGCGTGTGTGCAGTCAGAACTCACATGAAAGAGCATGTGATGCTCCTCTGCTGATGGGAGCAGGAGGATGAAGGTGGGAAGAGTTGAAAGATTTACTTGACCTTCGTAAAACGAGCTGTGTCCAGGCTTGAGGCTCTTTAATATTTGATGGGCCGGAGCTGAGTTAATGGGAAGATGTGGGAATGATTTAGCTTCTTGGCGGTGGCTGCACTGACTATTGCACTAATCTTGGAGGTTTGCACTTGGGTCCTTTGAGGACAAGGTCTGGCGAGCAGATTGCATCTAAGTAAATTCCTTTGACTTATTAGCACTTTATAAATGGATAATTGCATGCAAATATATGTTTTGCAATTATACTTAGCTGGAGTAGCACATGCAAAGGAAATGCTGTCAAAATTACGGCAGCACACAGGGAGGCAGGCAGGCTTCCCATCTCCCTTGCTTTGGAACTGCTCCTCTCTGGGGCTGCTGAGCCTGGAGCCAGCCCAGTGGAAATTCCAGCAGTGACCCCCACCTGCTGACATGCCTAGGGATGATTACCCCAGCTCTGGAGCCAGCAGTGACCCCCTCCCACCAGTGTGCCTGGGGTTGGTTATGCCGGCTCTGGTGAGGAAATGCCACGGAAGGGCTGAGCATGTGGGGCTGAGGTGCAAGGGATGCCTGGGATTTGGAGTGAACTTTAAACCCTGTTAAAACCAGTGCTGAGCTAGAGGGATAGAACGAGGCCAGGCTGAGTCTCTCAATGGGTCTGTGCTGGATAGGTGTTAGTCAGGCACCCAGCGGAGTACAGGGCTGTGGTAACTTGGAGGCTCATGGCTGGGCATGACATTTGCCAGGCAAAATGAGTCCATGTGTTGGCAGTGGGTCTTGTGCTGGGTCCATGCTGGGATGGAGCCCCTCACAGTGCCAAGGAACTGCAGGCATGTGGCCAGGGATGGTGACAGGTCCCTGCTGCTGCCATGGGCACTGTCTGCCACTGTCCCCGCTCGCCGTCTGCTGCCTGAGTTGCCTGTTGGGACGGTAGCAGGGGCACAGTCCATCCTGCCCCGACCAGCCCCAGAACTGGCAGGGGATTTACAAAATCTAGCCAGTCCCAACGTCTTCCTGCTATCTCTGGTGAGCAGACAAGAGCGCTTCCCTCTTCGTGGAAGGGCGGTTATCGTCCTGGCCGCCTGCAGACACCCAGCCCCGCACCCACGCAGCATCCTCCCATCACGTCTTACAGCCTGCTTGGGACAGAGGAAACTTTCCCGGGAGGAGGAAGGTGCTGTCAGCTCTGAGGACTTGCAGTGTTTCAGCCATTTAATCTGGTAAGCTTAGCTATATAAAATTTCAGGGTGGGGAAGTGGGTGCTGGCACAGCTCCACTGATGCTCCCCGTCGGTATTTGACTCCATGCTTTCCTCTTAGTGGCTCGCTGTGTATATTTGGGTTTATGGGAGGGCTTATTCCTGCAGAAAGCCCAGTTATGGAGCGGAAGCAGTGGGCTGGGATCTGGCGATGCAAGTGCTGCTTCCCGGTGACGTTGGAGGTGGCGCAGCGGCGCGTTCTCGTGTGTGCCGCCCCGTCCATATGTTAAGATGTTGTTGTTGCTGTTAGACAGCCTTCCCATATTTAAAGCTAGATTATCCACAATTACATCTGCCCAGAGGACTGAGCAGCCCCACGTGGGTCTATTTTTAGCTCTGTCTCAGAACTAATAAACTGTGATGGTTTGTACATCTTTTCTCCTGCCGTATTTACAGCCTGTCAGGCTGGGAGCTGTTTGCAGACAGTTGGAGGGCGGCTGCTCGGAGAACAACAGCCTTCTGAGGGCAAATATTGTGATGGGTGGAGGGAGCCATGATGGCTACGGAGACTGAAGTCCTGTCTGCCTGCGGGTTCATTCCCATGTGTCCGGGATGCAGGAGGATGGGGCTGTCTGCAGGAGTCACAAGCCTCACCCAGGGAGGGTTTGGAGAGGCTCTTGCCCTACTCAGTGTGCCCGCTGGCCTGCCCTTGGCTATGGCTGCATGCCCACTGACTCCCCTCAGCCATGGCCATGTTACCGCTTGCCACTGGGATGCGATTTGGGCACTGTGAGCAGCCCTGACTCTGCCGAACCAAGGAGCCTAGAGCAGGGCAGGCAGTGCTGGCGTGGCTGTGCAGGCACTTTGCCAAAGCCTGTGGTTTGTTCCTGATGATAATTTTGTTAATTACTGCACCGCTCCCGCCGGCTGTCACTTCTCCTGTGAGCCGGCAGGGCCCTGGCCTCCTGCTGCCATCCAGTGCCGGTGAGCCCTGTGGTCCAGCAGGGATGGGCAGCTGCTGGCACCCAGCAGCATTCCCATGCCATGGGAAGGTTTGGTGCTAGCAGGGCCCTTGGACCTGGGATATAAATGTTCTTTTCCATCTCTGTTGTTTTATTTCTGGTGGGGCTTGTGATACTAGTTTTGCACTTGGTGAGCAAACACAGGCATTGGACCAATACAATATTCAGGGAACTCACATCTTTCAAAGCCTGTTGTAAAAACGCAGCTCATCTCAGGCTCCCACCCAGGAGACACGTAGAGGCTTGACAGGTACTTGAATAGGTCAGAGCTACATTTTGAGTCTCTGTGAAGCCTAAAAGGTCAGTCCTTTCAGGCACTGTCCCATCTTATTCCTCTCAAATGTTACTGGTGTCACACCAGGGACCGCAACAGCTCCTTCTTCCTACAAGCAGTGTGGTGTTAATCCTCTCCAGTCTGGAATGCAGAGTGCACTTCCCAAAATCCCACCATGCTGATCTGGATCTCTTGTTCCTGATCATTGATGAGGTTGCACAGTGTGAGGTGATTTGATGAGGAGGACAGTGGGTTTGCAGCTAAAAACTTCACTTTCCGTCTTTTTTTTTATCTTGAACAAGGGGCAAGAAAAAAGCTGTAGAGCAACAGAAACCCCTTTTGGTGTGTGATTGACTTTGGCACGTTCCCTGTAGTATGGATGTGTCAGAGATAATACCCATGTTTTAGCTCCACAAATTATATGTCTTTTAATGCTCTCACGTCAAACAAGGTGTCTGAGGGAGGTGGATAATTGAGATAGTATTTTCTCCTGGAGGAGTTGCTGGGACACAGGCACTGCTGCTCCAGCTGCCACCTCCTGCAGCCCTGGGATGTGTCCCTGCATGTGCCGACGGCCCCCCTTGTTCCTCACCACATGGGGAGAGGAGGAAGGACCAGGGGCTGAGCAGGGTGCAGGTGATGCTGGAAGTGTCGGGTGAGTGATGCCTGTTAGTGGCTGTGCATCCCAAATCTGGCTTTATTAGTGATGTTAATGATGAAGGGTGACATTTAATTCGCTGATTTACTAGTAAAATTCAGAGGATCTGCTCATGCTGCAGAGACTAATTTCCTCTTCTGATTTGATCTAGTTTAATTGGATGCTGAAATCTTGGAGCTCATCTCTTCAGGAAGCCTGTGTTCACAGGGAGAAATACCCCAAATTATCAGGAACACAATTTCCATGTAACTGTGCTGCTGTCATAGCCATGACTACTTTGTTCTTGTTATACTATCGGAAATGATACAGTTACCCAAGGGAGCTGCTGATGCTGCTCCGATTGCTGTCATGCAGCCACACTGCTGGGCAGGGAGAGCCCAAAGGTGTCTCACTCAGGCTGTTGGAACCATGGGATAATGTCTGGCTCATATCCAAATGGCACACGGTGGACTGAAGAGGAGGAGTGTGTGGGAGACTCCTTGTACCCACAGCTTGCTTTGTTCCTTGATAAATGAGTCTTGGAACACCACCTGCTATTCATGTGTTGATCGCATGGTCAGTGTTCCAGGCTCCTGTCACTGATGGTCCTGGGTCACTGCTCCTCGGTGGCTTTCCTGGAGGAGTTCTTGTCCTGGCTTTGGCTCAGGCCTTACCCCCTTTGGAGCTGGTACCAAAGTATTGCCGGTCTGGTTGAGTGTGTCTATCACATGCAGTGCTTGCTATTGCCTGCACACTCTGCATCCATCAGCCATTTCACTGGGATGCTCTGGAGACTGTACAGCCTTGAACAGGGACAGTCTGGGGTGTGCAGGGAGGAGCTGCTTCCAGCACCTTCCTTAGCTGTGCTCCTGGGCCTCTGCTCCACCTGCCCAGGGAAGGGTGACAGGACCTGGCTGACCTCAGCTTCCTCCTGCAGCGAGAGTTCTTTAATTTTTGTTCTTTCATTGTGGCTTAGACTGCTCTCCCTGCTTATTGCCTGGGAGGACTGGTATTTGTGCTGGGGAGATGGACCATCATGAGTCCTGCTCAGCCCCAGGCCAGGTTGATACTTGTCTGTGCTTGTGATAGAGATGTGCTCTGGACAGGGGCAAGCCTGTGTCCTGGGCTCCAGCCTGAGCTCCACAGATAAATTCCTCCTTGCACTTCGACCCTGTCCTTCCATATGGGAGCCAGAGTGCTGGGGCAGTGTATGGGGAGCCTTGCTGACTGTGTGGGGGGTGGGAGCTGGGGAGCTGGAGCTGCACACATCAGTCTGATCACTCGGAATTGATATGGTACCAGGGTGGCTGCTGCCGGGTCACACCTGTCTCACACCACTTCTGGGGAGATAAACTCATGCTCTGTCTCTCACTGCCTGCATGGAGGAGCCAGCTCTGTGTTTTCCTGGGATTTCCTCCATGTCTTTCTAACCGAAGGCATAAAATAAATTTCTAATCAGATTGCTTGGGGCTGGATGTAATGTAATCTAAAGCTCTATTTCTTGTGATACTTTTCTAAAACTGGATGCCCTCTTATCCTCTTCCTGCAGTGCCGATTGAAATGCTATAATCGCTTTCTCCCTCATTTGCAAGCTCCCAAATCCGTTTCTGCTATGCCAGGGAAATTGGGATGTGACTGCTCCTTTGCAGAGAAATGGTTACTATTTTTGGTTTTCAGTCCATGTTGTATCGGCTCCTTTTGTTTCTCTCTGGCTCCCAGTCCCCAGTGCTGATGCAGCTGCCCCGTCCCTGCTCTCACACCTTGGCGGTACAGATACCCACGCTCAGGTGGCAGTCAGTGCCCAGGGGGACTTTGGGTGAGTGCCTGGGGCAGTGGGGAAGGGTCTAGAGGGTGGTGGGAACTGGTCCTGGGCAGATGTCTGGGCTCCCCTGAGCCACTGCAGGGATGGGCTGGCCTTGCCTCCAGCCCGGCTGTGGCAAATGCCTGGCATAGCTCATGTATTTCTGGCGCTTTCCCTCGTGAGCGAGGGAACCAGAAATAACTCCTGCACAGGGAGGCACAGAGGGTGACAGGAACATGTCCTGTGCCATCTAACGAGGCAGCATTGTGGGTCTGGCCAAAGGATCCCTGAGTCACTGGACTGAGCCTGCAGCTCAGGTGTAAATGATGGGGCTGGGTCCTCCACGGGTGAAAATGCCCTGTTGGTGGCTGAGGAAGGTCAATGAGCTTCTCATCCATGGTGGGTTTTATCTCACTCCAGTGTCAACACAAAGGCCAATGTTACTACATAAATGCATGGCTTTGTAATAATATTAATAGTGTCATTTATTCACAGTAGATTCAGTCCTCTCAGGGATGAAGGCTCAATCTTGTCCCAGTCTGGTATTTTCACATAATTCTTTCTTAGCAAAGCATCCAGAAGAAAATGCCGAGCTCTGCATGAGCGAGCCAGCCACCAGGTGATGTATCAATCATGGTGTGTCATTGTCCTGACCTGCTGTGTGCTCCCTCCAGCCCCTCAGGCTTCCTAGTTCACTGCCAAACTGTTTTTCTGAAGCAAAAATGTCAGGGCATTTTTAGAAATATTTATTTCTTCATAAAACAGGGACAGCTGCTTACCCTGGAGATTATTTAGTCACTAAAAGGGTGATACTGATTTTCTTAAAGGAAGGATAAAGACTTGGAGCCTCTTGAGCTGCAGTGTTCTGTCTGAGATGCCCTTTGGTGTGTCTGGAGTGCTGGCCCTACAGGACAGGGGCAGGGGCTTTCAGATACACCAGCCCTGACACCTTGTCTGCCTTCCCAGGCATCACTGTCAGTCAGCCTGCCCCATCCCGGAGCAGCCACCAGGTATCAGAACCTGAGAAATACAGGGCAGCTTCTGTAAGGTTCGTCACAGCCAGAAGTGAAGTCCTTGAGAGCAGGAGGTCTCCAGTTCCTTTCACCTGTGTGCCCAGTGGCTGAGCATCCCACCCTCCTAAGAGAATCCATGGCCAGCCAGCCTTCCTCCACCCCCTCACCATCTATTATCTTGCCCTCAGCCTATAAATCACGGATCAACTGCAATGAGTCCAGAAGCAATTGCTTCCAGTGCAGGCTGGGCAGTGTTTGGGTGGAAGGGAACCTGGCTTCGTGTCTGCTTAAAGTGTTTCTCTATTTCCAAATAGGAGATAATTGAACATCTTTAAAAATCAATACAATGCCACTTCAGCATAAACCAAGAGGAGATTAATACTTAACTTGTCTGGAAAAGGGGAGGAGAGACATGGAAAATGTCTCCAGAGAGAGAAACTCAATGAAATTTGAATCTGCCTGTTTAATGGGAGAGGTAAAAGGTTTAAAATTAACCCCCCTCCCCCTCCATTAACTGGAAGCTAATGAGGTGCTGGAGAATTGGTGTAATCTGGCAGGGAAATGGGATCTAATTTCTTTTTTTTTTTTCTTTCTATTTTCTGTGCCTGAGAGATTTGACAGACTGATGGTTTCTGCTTGAAAGGAAGCAGACAGGTGTTTTCTGTAGGAACAGATCTGTTGATCCACCAAAAACTTTATTGAGAGGCTTGGCAAGGGAGTGAAGGACTCTTCCCTGCCATGGGATGCAGGTGGCTCCCAGGTTCAGTTCTCTTATCCACTCTCATTCTCTCACCACTCACAGTCTGGCATAATTTAATGTTGTTCTGAGGAGGCAGAAATGCATTTTGCAGTGTTGGGAGAATGGGTTGGGCTTTTCCCTGTGGGGAAGTGGGGACCTCGACAGTTATCTGCTGGAAGTGCTGCTGCCTCAGCTTCCCCAGGGACCTCGAAATCTGGTGAAATACAGAAATACTGCTCTTGGGTTTAAGTTTGGATCTTGGCTCTCTGGAGAGCTCTACATGCACAGTGTAGGTTGGGATGGGTGCTGTGGTGACACTGAACCACTGTCTGGTTCATCTGGGGTGAATTCGTGTGGTGTGTTGCCAAAAATAACATCATGCCTGTTTTTATCTGATTTACAGTAGGATATAGAAAGAGATTACAGTGACGATGAGGGTTTTTGTTGCTGAATTTAAAGAATCCGCCTGATTAGAGAATGTGCTGAAACATTTAGATAGAGATGGCCAGAACTGAGGTTATGTTGATCTCCTTAAGGGTGGCAGGCAGGGGAGGGGAGTGACAGGCAGGAGGGTGACAGGCAGGAGGCAGCAGGAGCGGCTGCTCCCTGCCAGATGTGATCTGTGGCCTCTTGTGAGCTGTTTCTCCTGAGCAAACACATTTATTACAGACTTTGTCAGGGGAGCCCCATGTGCTGTTAATGATTGACTGCCCCAGCTGGGGGTTTCCAGGCAGCTCCTGCTCCATGCTAGGCTGTTGCTCTGTGGGTGGCAAGCAGGGGGCTGTTCTCCCCATCTTTGCCTAAGAGGTGCTGCAGGTCCCACTTGAGTGAGTGGTGGTCGTTGTCACCTGCAGCCTCTGCATGCCCCCCCTCCTGGTTCTGGTTGCAGCAGGTCCCCCAAAGCCCTGACCTGCTGGCTGTGACACTTGGCAGAGCAGCCGTGCCAAGGGCCCCGTGCCCTACTGCCAGCAGCGTTCTGCCCTCCCTGCTCTAAAGCCAAGCTGGTTAAACCCACCCAGGGGAACAATTCCGTGGGCTTGACCAAATGCAGGAGGATTGTTTTGGCTGTTCTGAGGGGCTGCAGGGATGTGGAGCACCAGTGGGCTTTGGGCAGGCATCAGTGTCCTGTCCTGTGTGGGATGTTCTCGTGTGTGTTCCCACACATGCTGGCAGCATGGATGGTGCTTTCATCCATCAGACAAGGAGCTTGCTCAAAGTGCTTTGGTATGTCCTGTGTCTAATTCCTGTGAAAATTAAACTGGAAGAGGATGGAGGTGAGACAAGGAGGGCAGAGGGACCTGGGTGTTTTATCACCACAGCAACACAGACTTCAAAGGAAAGGTTCTGAGGTGTGAGAAGTAGATAATTTACAGTTTACTTAATAAAAAAAATAACTCTCATTTCCTGGCAGGAGCTGTGTGGCAGCCTCTGGCATGAGGGACAGGCTGCAGGGCCTGTGCTGTCCCGCTGCTGCAGCCTGGGCTCACTGGGGAGAGATCCTCAGCCCTGGCAGAGGGATGGCAGGGTCAGAGTGGGGGGTCCCGCAGGGGGTTGGTTCGATAGGGGACACATCTTGGGGGGGGGGGGGGGGGGGAAAAAGGAGGCCGC
>VXBX01004987.1:20927-47491 GCA_013400415.1 Scytalopus superciliaris
GGCGGCGGATGGAGCTTCGGGGCGGTGGGTGCCGGCGGGCGGGACCGGGGGGCTGGAAAATGGGGACAGCCGTGACCTGCCTGCGGTGCGCACGGTGTGCCGGCAGCGGTCCCGGGAGCCGGGCAGCGCGAACCGGGAGAACGGTGGCCCGCTCAGGGTGTGCGCTGCGTGCGGGCAGCGGCCCCGGGAGCCGGGAGCCGGGATAACCGTGACCCGCTCGGGGGGCATATCCGTGTGCGGGGCTGCATCCCAGCCCCCTGGAGCCGGGTGAGCCCCGACACCCGCTGGCACTGCCGCTGCAGACCCGGAGGACCAGCGCGGTCCTCAGGGCTCCCGTGCGGGCAGAACTGCTGTAACTCGGCTCCGCAGCTTTGTCTGCGCCGGGAACAGCTGACAAATGGTTTCATCTTTCATTGCCGAAGCCACGGGCTGTACTTCGTGTTCAACTTTGTGCCGTAAGGAAATGGTCTGTTTGCAGAGCTGTGCGAGCTGACATCTGCTCCGCGGGCTCAGCTCCCCCTGCTCCGCACGGGAGTTGCTGTTGGCATCAGAGACTGACCCCGTGCTGATCAGTGCGGGCTGCCCCGGGCAGGGAGTTCTCTCCTCCAGGACTCTGCTGCTTTGGCTACTTTGGTGTTAAAAATAGTCAGAAATATGCACCCGAACCTCACAGTGTGTGCACCTCTGGTTTGGGGTGAAAGGATGTGGGCACTTCAGCAGAGTGAGGGGATTTTTGTTTGTTTCTTTTTTTCTTGGTTCAATTTTTGATTTTATACCAAAACCATATGAAAGAAGAATTAATTATTTGGAATTTTGATTGTAAAGTATCCTCCCCCTCCCTAATCTATAAGCATGAAAAATCAGAGTAAGGCAGTTGGGGAAAAGCTTTTTGTCCACCCCCAAGTTGTGAGGTGCAGGTCTGTACCCCATTTTTCAGTGCTGCTGCTGTAGGGACTTTGTCTTGGACAGCTGGTGCCCTTGAGAGCAGTGTTTCAGTGATGCTTTAATGACTGAACAGTGGCCCTCCCAGAAAGTTCGTGTGTCACTGTTGTTTTGGGATATTTTCTTCTCCCTTGCTGGGGTTTTAGGTAGATCATCAAAGATGATCAGTTGGGTTTTGTCTTGCTTAGCCCAGGGCCATCTCTGACATAGCTCTGTCCATGAACCACGGGCTCCAGCTCTGGGCCAGCAAGTTTTGGAGGGGCTGGCTGGTTGGGGAGGCGGCTTGTGGTCTCTTCTCCCACTTTAATGTGTTGTGTGTGGGGAGTGTCAGAGTGCCGGGAGGTGTGAGCTGCCAGCAGGGGTCCAAATACTCCTCTGAATGTTGTCCCCACTGAAACCTGTTGGCCATCCTGTGTCTGCCTTGAGGCCAGGGCCTGCTTTACCAATCACACCAGGCAAGACTTTCCCCAAAGAGCTGTCTTTTCCCCAGGTACCAGGTTTCTGTGAATGAGCTCAGCATGACACTGGAGGGCTGAGAAGAAAACCTGGCTCTGAACTCGCACAGGAATCTGCCCCGTGATGTGCAAGCCTGGTTTTTCTTTTTATTTTTTTCCCCAACATCATATTGTGCACAAACTGTCTCAGTGCAGCTCTTGCTGCGGGGTTTACTGAATACAATGAGAATCACACAGACATCTCAAGGGGAGAACAAGACCCTGAGGAGGTTTTTTCCTGTCTGCTGTGGACTGAGGAGCCTCCATGGGAGTGATTGCAAGAATTCAAGCAGTGCTTTACGGTGGTTGCTTCATCTTACGCAAGCTGCCAGGGCCATCAAAGTGACATAATGTGCAGGAAAAGGAAGGGACTGCTAGCGGCATCGTCAAAAGGGACTCAGTTCCTCCACCTGCTCCTATTTGCTTTTTTTCCCCTCCTACATTCAGTCTTTGTTCTGCATTTGCAATTGAATTTTGCTTTCCATGAGCCATATGCAAGCCTGGCAGGATCAGTGGCAGCTGCAGAGTCCCTGGTGGCCCATGTCCCTTTCTTGTTAGCAACCCAGCAAAGTGCAGCTCAACACACCATCTTCACCAGGCTCCACTCTCAGAGGTGGGTGATGCCCTCCCTCCACCTACAATCTGCCACCCCTGCACACATGAGCTGGAGTGGAGCAGCAGAGAGGCCTGGGGGGGTGGCTGCTGCTGTGGACTCCTCCTGGCACCTCTTCCGCTCTGGAAACCTGGAATTTGGACTGTGTATCTAAATGTTTTCCTGAATATCCCAAGTGCAAGTGAGGTGATGTGATGGTGGCTGCCTCTCCTGGAGTAAAGCTGGTGGGTGGGTGCCTCGGTGTGGGGCACCCCTCCATTCACAGCCTCCCCTTGCCCTTTGGCATCACTCCCATGGTGCTTGGAGATGTAGGTTTCTGGGAGCTGTTCTCTGCAATTTGCAAATTATTGAATCAGCTCGGAAACGGCTGCCCAAGGCTCCTGGCTCGGGTTTGGCAGGAATAGGATCAGACGAGCCTTCTGGTCTGAAAACGTCTGCAAGTGCCTTGGCTGATTTACCCAGATCTGCAGGAAATCTCCACTTTCTTTGCTCCTGCAAAGGAGAACAGGCAGCACATTTTGTAAATGATCAAAACTCCTTTCCACCATTACTTGCATATCAAGCCTCACTGTCCTGGCCTGGCCCAGTGAGAAGTCCTTGGCCAGCTGGAAAGATCCCAGTGCCTGTAGAGCTGCAGGCAAAGCAGGAGTCAACTCCTCACTGTCCCCCTGAGCAGGACAGGCAACATGTGGTGCAGCAGGGACACCCATGGCCAGTGCAGGCAGCTGGGACCCTACAGGTAGTGTGGGCAGGGGACCCCCATGGCCAGCAGAAGCAGCTGGGACTCCCATGGCCAGTGCAGGCAGCAGGGATCCACTGCCTGCACAATTGCGGGACACTCTGAACTGTTGAACAGTGTTTATTCTCTGTTCAGAGGGGTAATAAAAGCCAACCCCATTGGCAGTTAAATGTCACCTTGCTCCAAGCCTGGCTGTCGTCCTGCTCAGGGGGTGGTGCCTGTGCAGGTGCAGGCTGGCAGTTTGCAAACACTTAATTTATTGCAAGAATTGTGGACAGGAAATGCTGCACTTTTTTTTTCTTTTTTTGCTGACTCTGAGGCTTCTAGGTGAGAAGGTAATGCTGCAGGGCCATCATGAGCCAGGACATAACAAGGTAAATCAGTTTTTAGGGAAGATGCTCCATGGCAGGGGCTCTGCCCAGTGTTCTGGCAGCTCTGCAGCACTGGGTGCCTTGGCAGGGGCCCAGGTCTTGGGGCTATGGGGCCCAGGTCCGGGGGGGTTCTGGAGCCTTGGGGCTGTCTGACGTTGGTGGAAACCTGCAGCAGTGTGTGTCCTCTGCTGATGTCCTCTCTGGGATGAGTGATGATGCAGCGAGATCTTGCTTGCCTGGCATCCCAGGATTGGGTGGAGAGCTGCTCAAAGTCAGGGCAAGGTGCTTTGTTCAGGCACTCTCTGCAGATTTCCAGGTGTAAACCCTCAGCAAGGTGCCCTTGTCTGTGTTGGATTTTTTTTTTTTTTGCAATTCGTGAGCAGATGCCAAGGGATCCTGGCCACCACTGCTCTGCCCAGGGTATTGGCAGGTGCTTGTGTCCTGGGAGCCAGGGGTCGGTCCCAGCTGTGTGGGGGATGGAGGGGAGCCCCTGCAGAGGGAGGACAGGCAACCTCTGCCACACTCCCAGTGCCTTGCCATGGACAGGGCTGAGCCCAGGTGGGGGCAGGATGGAAAGCAGTATGGAAGAATGGTCCCCTCTGAAAACTTAAGAGACTGGGTATGGAATATTAAGTAAACTAAAAAGGAAGCAGTTGGTAAGGTGATGCCCATCAAGGATAAAAAATGATGAGTCCAGAAATAGTGGCTGTTAATTTACAGGAGGGTCATTGCTGACCTTCTCAAGGATGCAGCATCTGACAGGCGAGACTTGTTGCTGCAGGAGTTTGGCACCTCCTTAGGCCAGGTTTGATCTGTGGAATTAAGCATAAGGGTAACCTGGGATGCCCCTGTCTCATTTACACAGTGTGACAGAGGTAGAGCCAACTGTGTGGTGTGGAGCACTTTGCCGTGTCAGGTAGTATGTTGACATCTCCCTTTCCCACATGTGATTTGTATGAACGTACAGTGTCAATTTAGAGCCTGTCTGGGAAATCAGACAGACAAAACAAAAAGGTGAGATGCATTAAGAGTTTTTCATTAGGGTTTAGGCTGAGAGAGTGAGAGGGAAGCGTGCACTCGGAGTCAGGGTCTGGCTGGGAGCACTCTAGGGGTCCAGGCAGCCCTAACTCTGCTAAACAGGACTTTTCAGTCAGAATTTCAGTATGTTGGTGGAGTTTACCAAATTTACGATATGAATTTGAAGGTACTTTTGGGATGTGATCAGGGATGCTCTAAAGAGAAAGACCTCACCTGCCCTCGCTTTGTTGGGAGCTTGCCCATGCATTCAAAACAGGGGGGGAAATCCCCATATTCTCCCACTTTATGAGGAGCCAGGGCAGCAGCCCTGGCCTGGTGGGCTCTGTCTCCCTGGGAGCTGGCAACAGCCAGTTCCCAGACGGGACCATGCCAGGATGGCAGAGCTGATCTCAGTCTCCGTTAGGAAACCCTGCAGTCAGCCCTGCATAACTGCATTAAGGTATTTCCTTAATTAGATTTACTAAGTATGCAGGATTCTAATTCTTTCTTTTTCTTCTCTCTTAATTTGCCTAATGAGAAAAACAAAGAAATAAAATTACCAAAGCGATGATGCCCTTGCTTCTTTCCGGAGAGGCTGGTGTGCAGCTGTGTGGCTCCAGAGCCTGCTCTTGCCCATGCTGTGCCCTGGTGCCTGGTTGTGGCCACCATGGCCAGCATGGGTGCAGGGGCACTGGGGCCAAGGTGCCCCCTTGGAAGCAGGCACAGCTCTGTGATCTTTGGTTGCGTTACTGATGCTGGAGCTGTGCATCTCCCGTGGTGCCAGGGAATGGCGAGTGCAGGCTGAGCTGCCTGGCATCCCCAACCCCAGCCCTCGCTGGCGTGGGCACCTGCAAACTGTGCTGTGTTTTGGGCTCTGCAGAGAAGACTTGTGCCCTCAGTGCCAGCTGGGTACCGTGTCACAGTGTGGGGCTGCCCAGAGCCCCCGCTGGCTCTGGGGTTGTTTCAGGGGGATCCCTTGGGTTGTACCCTGGTGCACAGACAAAAACGTGGTAATTTTCCTCATGATTCACTTATCATGCAGTGAGGGTGATCTGTTTGGGAAATGGGCCACCAGCCCTTGACCCCAGTGCTGGTGGCAGATTGAATCACAGGCATCTGTGGTTGGACTTTAACATAACAGATTCCCAGCGTGGAGGCCAATTCCTAATGGTGGTTGGGGATGGGCTTGTTTTGCTCCCCCGGAACTGCAGGAGCAGTTCCAGCAGTTTGGCCCCAAAGAAGCAGCCAGCATGTGACAGAGGAACGTGTTGTTAAGTTGGGTGATTTTATAATACTTAGAATACGATGCTATGGCAACCCACTACAAATCCCAGATCAAATCAAATTATTTGTGCGCATCCCTGTAACTTTAATCTTTGCAAAGTCGTATCCATTTTATGCCTTTGAGGCCACTGTGCAGCTGAGTGCATCAGGCAGAGCCCAGGGTTCAAAGCAAGGAGAGCAGAGGATGAGTGGCTTGCTCCAGATCAGACTGTGCTTTAGTGTCCTAGAAAGTCAAAGAGCAAACAGGGAAAATCTGTCATCCTCGGCATTTTTCAGCAGTGGAGTCATGGTGAGGTTGTGGAGAGCAGAGAGGCAAGGAGCTCAATAAACAGTATGGGTGTGCAGGATGGGAATTCTGTTATTGACCCACATTGCTTCAATTCATTTCTTGCACTGAAAAACTGGAAGATGCCAAGGGCTCAAAAAAGGTGTAACAATGGAAACTTAACCTGCTCTGATAGAAAAGAAAGAAGATGTATTTTGGTTGAATAAAATGTGAAACGTCACTCCTTGGTCTGGATTCACGTTTGGACACAACCTGATGGTGTTTCTCCCAGTGGCTGTGGCCACATTGCTGGCACAGCCCAGGTGGTGCCTCAAAGCTGTGAGTGGGACAGTGTTACTGGTCCCACTTTGCCTTCCCAGCATCCCCACTGCCGCCCTGCTTCATCACCTCAGCATCCCCGGGGTATCTCTGCGATGCAGGTCCCTGCTGAGGGGGCACTGTGAGTGGGAGGGCAGGGCCCAGAATGGTGGCGCTGGCGGTGAGGGCAGATGTTTCCAGAGGTCAGGTGTGCACTCTCTGGCAGGAGCTGTGTGTTTTGGAGAGGGCCCTGGTGGGCATCAGTGCCCACTGCTGTGCACGCTGTGCTGTGTGGAGCCATCCCGGGGCGGGCTGCCATGGGAACCAAACCTCGTTATGGCAAGATAAACAGTTGGACATTTTGGCCCAGTTTCTGTAGGACTAACCTGGCAGGGACGAGAGGAAACTAAATTAAATCTCAGATTTTTCTGACTCCCGGAGGAGCATCTGGCAGTGCCGCTGCGTGATGGCGTGGCTGCCTGCCCGGGAGCTGCTGGGTGAGAGGAATGGGGACTTTGTTTAGTGGAGGGTTGAGGCCATGCCTGAGGTTTACAGGGCTTTTGTGCATGGCAGTGTCTGCTCCCCTGCTTCCCTGGGGTCTTGCATCTTGCCTGTGCCAGATGCCCTGTTGTCAAAGGGCCCCTTGGCTGGGTCCCTCCAAACCCGTGCTGGGATGTCCCTGGGTGTTACAATAGCCAGGAGCCTCCTCTGCTGCCAGAAGGATGTTCAGCCACAGGTCCTGCCCTGTGGGGAAGATGCTGGAGGGAGAAAAGCCGTGAGGATAAGCTGTCATAGGAACTCAGCTTTGCTGTCCCTGCGCCACCAGCACCACACGGAGGGGCAGCGAGGGCTCGCAGCCCGCCCTGGACTCAGGGCTTTTCTGGTGACTTTTGTCACTTTCTCACACTGTGCGTTGGGTTTTTGCTCAGATTCCAGATATTACTGTACAGGCAGCCGCAAGTCATGGCTTTGCCAAGGGAGATAACCCTTATCTGCTGCCTCGCGCGCTGGCTCGGGCAGGGGAGAGCTGACACGCCTGTGTTTGGTTTTCCAGGAAGCAGGAGCTGCTGAACAGCGCGGATGTGACTGTCCCAGAGCGGCCACTGTCACCCCCTCTCACCGCCCCGCCGACCATGAAGGTGAGTGTATGGGTGCTGTGCTTCGGGGCCGGGCCGTGGGCGCACAGGCCGGCCGAGGCGCCGGTTTTGGAAAGCCAGGCTGGTGAGGAACGGCACTTCCAACGCAGCAGCTGCACAGATTAGGGCTGTTCCCGCGGGAGCAGCAGTAGGTGGTTTCTGGAATTCAGCCGGCAGCCTGTTCCGACACCATCCATCCATCCATCCGTCCGCGGCGGCGGGGCATGCGTGCCAGCAGCCCATCCTGCGCCGCCGCTCGCATTATGCAATCACGAGCAGGGATGCCAAGCAGGGTGCTGAGTTCCAGTGCTGTTTTCCTTACAGTAACCCTCCCCAAGCACCGTGGTGGGTGGCTCCGTGCCAGCACGAGGCAGACAGTGCATCCCTGGCAGGTGGGCACTGCTGCAGGGACCAACCCACTGCTCCCCCCCTGCCAGGGACCGCTTGGCCACTGCTAAGCTGTGCCACGCATAGGGAACTCCAGAGAAGCCACAGAGAAATAGAGCCACGTGTTTTTCAGGCTGGAAGTTGCCTGTGAGCCTCTGGGTTTGTTCATGTGTCTCCTTGGCTGGAGGTTCCCAGTGTCCCTGCTGCCACTTTGGTCCCATTGGCTCAAGGCAGGCAGAGGGTGGGGTGTATCTGCTGACATTTGAAAGATGGACCTTGAGTGCCTGGGACAGGAGATGTCAGGGATCATGGAGCCATCAGCTTGATGAAGGGTGGGAGGCAGAGACCTAGTTCTCAGGAGTCAGTTGTGTTTTCCAGCTGCATCAACCAGCACAGAGGATGCAGGCCATCACTTGGCCCTGGCATAGCTGAGCCTGCCATGAGATGCTGCACAGCATGAGTGCATTGAGTCGATGTCCTTGGTGCTCATCCTGCTCTTCCCTGCTCTTGGTAGACTCTGAGGTGCTTCCCAGAGATCTGCACAAGGCTTAGTGTCATGGAGAGGGATGGTGGGTAAGCACATGTGTTGGGACAGGGACAGGAGCAAGTCCATGGCTGCTGAGGCTGCCTGGTTTTTGTCAGAGCTGTGCAGGCATTCTGGCCGAGGAGGCTGTGTTCTGCCTCCTCCCTGGTGCTGCTGGGATGGGAAGGCCCTGTTGGTCCAGTGCCCATTCTGCAGCTCCTGAGCCAGCAGCTTGGATTGTCCTGCACTGACTCTGAGAGCATTCATATTTGGGATTTGTTCAGCTTCTTTGGAACAGCTGTGGCTTTTTTGTGGATACATCCAGGTGGAGAGGGATTTTTTATCTCTTGCTGAGTGCCTGGTTTCTCCTTCCGCTCTCCCAGAAGATTGCCCACCTGAGGGGCACAGTGCATCCCACTGCAGGGCCATGAGTCCCACCATGGGGCTGTGCATCCCGCCATAGGGCTTTGCATCCTGCCTGTGGAGCTTTGCATCCCAGCAGGCACCTGCCTGTCCCCTGCAAATCCTCACTGCTTCCTGCCCAACCTGTTCCGGGCACTTTGCGTCCCAGGGGAGCCACCCTTTGAAATAACAAGACTACCATCCTGCTGTGCCTCTGGCTTGGGGAAACATTAACAAAGGGAGGTGTGGGGCTGGGCAGGGATGGCCGGGCTGGCGCTCAGCTGTTCTTGCTGGGTGCCCGTGGGGAAGACTGGCCACAGCAGTAGCCATGGCTGCGTGGCTGATGCAGGCGGGGGCTGATGCTGAGAAGGTGATGGATTTCTTCCGGGGTTTGCTGGTGAGTGCTGCGACGTGTGGAAGGGAATGCTGGGGTGGCATGCTGGCACAGTTCTGCTCACTGCCCTCCATCCTGGTGCAGGGTTTTTCCAGCTGTCATTTTATTTGTAAATCTCTGAAGCAGGCACTTGCTGACCAGTGCCAGAAGTTGCCAGCTGCAACTTCTCCAAGTGCTCCTTGTTCACAGGGATCCACCACCAAACTCACAGCCCAGGACAAAGTTTGTCCTGTGAAGGTGGCAGAGCAGCACTGCCCACTCTGAGCTGCCTTTGGTGTCATTGCAGACACCGGTGCAGTTTCAGTTTGGAGCAAAACCCCAAGCACCCATCCCATGACTGTCATCTCTCCTGCTGCCCTCGGTGGGTGACAGGGCTTCCTGCCAGCGCCACAAAGGTGTCATTATACACGCAGTGTAATTATCAAAATGTCTGTGGAACTGGCTCTAAGAATGCACAGTGTCCTGAAGGGCACAGACTGCTGCTTGCTTTGTTCAGTACGTGTGGGCATTTTCTTCAGGACTTGCTCTAACAGGTGGGTCTGGTGCTATGGTGGGGTTGGGTCTCATCTCTGGCTACTGTCACAGTGGGACCTGAAACTGTCCAAACTGACTCAAAGAATGTTTGTACCTAGAGATAAACAGAATCCAAACCAAGCTCAGACTAAGGAAAAGCCTTTTTAAGGAGTATCCAATTGTGGACTGTCTGAGCCAGGGTTCTTTTTAAGTCCTGCAGGGATGGTAGGTAAGGGCAGGTTTAGCCTAGAGCTGGAAATATGGCCAGGGCTGTGTCCGAGCCACAGCTGCCCCACCTGTGCTGGCAGCTGTACGCTGCTCCTGCTGTAAATTCGACCTTTGCTCACCACAATTATTAAAGTAAAATGTCTCTCATGTTTTTCTTTTGCCTTTGATTTTCTTTTCTTCATCTCCTCCTCTGTTTATTTCTTCTCCTTTTTGTGTTTTGAGAAATTCAGTCTATTCTAAGAGCTCACTAAAAATCACCCCCTGAGCCTTTCCCCTTGTTACCCCTTCTGCCCAAAATCACTCATCCCTCTCCTGCAAACAATTTCTGATACCTGGTAGCATGGGAGCTGCTGATCCTACTTTCTGCTCTCTACCCAGTGTCTGCCATGGCCCAGCTTCTCCTCCTCAGCCTTGTGAGCTGGGATGACTGCAGCTGGAGCGGGGCGGGAGCAAACGTGTTAAAGGAGAGGAGGCGTGAGAGGAGGGACAGGGCTGCTGCGTCACACCTCCAGAAAAGCCACTTACTTGGTTTGCTGGGAGTGCCACAACATTTACAGCCATAGTTTGACTGGGTAATTTATTTGTGTGTACCTGAGAGCAGGAAAAGCTGGGTGAGGCATCAGGATTGTCCAGCTGAGATTCAGCTGTGCTGAAGGGGTGGTTCTGGAGCAGCGCCTCGGCACACTGGCCACCACCAGGACCAGGGCCCCACTGGGAAGCACAGGTAGATCAGAGTGGGAAGGGAGTTACCTGAAGTTCTGAGGGAGGGCTGAGTGACTGGCATGGTCTTGGCACCTCTCCTGGAGAGGCGATGATGGGCTGTTCCTGGTCTGGTTGGGTTCTTGTCCCTGAGCCAAAGGTGCAGGGCTGCACACCCTGTGTGTGTGGTGGCTGCAGGTCCTCCCTGTGGCACTGGCTGGGCAGGACAGCCACAGCCCTTGAGCCAGGCAGCAGGACAGGCTGCAGGACTGGTGCTCTGCAGAGGGCAAACACAGGGTTTCTAATTGGAGTCCAGCTCACTAATCTCTTTACTTCGTTTGGCAAGTGGGGATTAACCCTGCACTGGGCAGCCCAACTCCACCAGCAGTGGCTTCGCTAACGCTGCTGTGATTAGGAAAAGAAATGTCTCCAGACCCCTGACCAAACCATGCACATAACCGGGGAGTTGTGGGGGCCAAGGGCTGCTGGTGAGGGGAGCTGCAGCAGTCATGCTGATCTCTGACTTGGGCTGAACAGGAGCTCCCAGAGCCACAGCTGCCTGCTCATACACAGGGAGCAGGGCAAGTGCTGTGGCCCCACTCAGCCCCTCTTCCCAGGCTTCTCTGGAAGTGGGATGTGGAACAGGAGCATTGGGTAGGCAGGGAGCAGCTGCCCCGCACTGATCCATGTGCTGCCCATGGCAGTGGTGGGGACACTTGGTGTGGGATGTCTGCAGGGCCCCAATTCTGCCCAGCAGTGGGGCTGGATGGGATATCCTGGGGGCACACCCCCTTAGTTAGGGATAGGGTCTCTTCCCATTTCTGTTGAGGGCCAGAGCCAGGGTGCCTGGCCTGGGGTGGGGATCCAGTGTCCCTGCTGTCATGTGGCTTGGGCTGGCTTGCCTTGTGTCTGCTTTCATCGAACAGGAGATTTCCTTCTTTTCTTTTCAGTCGGCAGAATTCTTCGAAATGCTGGAAAAAATGCAGGTGAGCAGTAGTGTGCATGCCAGTAACAGTGGGATATTCCCCCCAGCAGAACTTGTGAGGGCAGAGGCCCCACAACACCTCCTACATTATCGTGCTGGGAGGCTCGTCCTGAGCACAGACGCGCCTTCCATCCACGTGGGTCGGAGCTATCTCCATGTAGCAAAATACCCTCATGCTGGTGGACCAATCCCCTGTGTTGCTGAAAACATCTTCATTATTTGATCCATTCATTTTGTTCCAAACAGGCACCAAAACTGGAAGAACAGAAGTCTGGAAGCCAGAAACACAAGGTTGGTTGATTTTTGTTTCTTGTGGGAATCTCTTCAAGTGTTTCCCCCTCATCTCAGAGGTTTAATGTGATTGTCAAAGACAGTCACTCAAGGGGCTGGAAAGGGTTTAGATTTGATCTGAAAACAAGACACTGATTGAATTGCAAAGATGGGAGTTTGGTGCCTGTAAATCCCCTAATCCAGCTTTATGTCCGGGCCAGTGCATTTCAGTGTAGAGCTGTGTAAAAGCATTGGGGTATGCTGCAGCACTGGGAAGTTGCACTGATAGCAGAACCTTTTTTAGGCAGGACTTCCCCTGCATTGCCACCTTCCTGAAGACCCTGCACTGTGTCCCCAGGCAGCATGGTGGCACCACGCCAGGGCTCACACCCCTTGCTGTGGCCTCACCTGATGGGAGCATCACTCTCCCGTTACCACCTGGTGCAGGGTGTGAGATGGGAGAGACCAGGGCAGTGAGTGCTGGCGGTGCTCCCCAGGTTGTGTATGCAGGGCTGGGGTGAAAGGACAGCTGGTCATATGGTCATAGATGGTGTTTTGGTTCCTTTTTCCAGGAAGACTACATCCCGTACCCCAGCATTGATGAGGTGCGTGCACTGAATCCCCTTGAACGCCTTCTGGTGAATGCCTTTCCAAATTTACCAATGGCAGGAGAATTGATGGAGATCCTGTTTCTGAGAGGAGCTGCACAAAACATGTTCCCCCTCCCCACTTTTGAGGGTTTTGCTTTTCCTTGGTAGCACGTGCCCTCTTCTAAGAGAGAGAAGAGGTTTCAGAGAGGGGCTGGACTCACACCCCATGGTTCCAGGGCTTGGGTCTGCTGCAGGAGGGGTCAGAACATGGGGCAATGAGCTCTGCATCCCACATCCACACTGTGCCTGACCCCTCATGGCACATGTGTCTGCAGATTCTAGAAAAAGGCAGCCCGTACCCGCTGATCATCCTGCCCCAGTTTGGGGGGTACTGGATTGAAGACCCAGAAAACCTCGGCACGCCCACCTCGTCTGACAGCAGCATCTGTGAGGAGGAGGAGGAGAACCTCAGCCCCAGCACCTATGGCTACAAGCTGGAGTGCAAGGGAGAGGCCAGAGCCTACCGCAAGCATTTCCTGGGGAAGGTGGGTACCCCTGCCCCACGGGGCTGAAAATTGCACACCCTTGCCTGAGAAAAAGTCTCCAGTTGTGAGAGGAATGAGTAACTTTTGCAACTTCACCCTTTGGAAGGAGTGAAGGAACCAACTGATCCCCAGCATGGCAGTGATGACACACACACACAGGCTTTGCCCCTAGCCCCACAGCCGCAGAGATCCTGTGACACCAGTGGGGACACTGGCTCTGAGCCTCCTGACCATGGGGACCCTGGGCTTAGCCAGATGCAGGGGCCCATTGTGGCAGCCCCTGCCCTCTTGCTCACAGTCCTGAAATCCTCTTTGGCCCTCTGAACACATTGAGAGCAGGATGCTAAAGCCCATTGGCAGAGGGATCACAGCCCTGATCCTGGCAAGGGGCTGAGAGTGTGTGTCCCTGAGGGCTGGGAAGGTGGCAGGGTGGCAGGTGAGTGTCTGGGCAGCGTCATTGCCCTCAGTAAGCTGCTTCCCTGCCACTAGTGTGCTGTTTTCTATTTTTAGGATCATTTAAATTTCTACTGTACAGCCAGCAGCCTTGGAAATCTGATCCTTTCTGTTAAATGTGAGGAGACAGATGGCACAGAATATTTAAGGGTTATACTCAGGTATGGAAAAAAAGTGCTTTGTTTAACAAAATATTCTCTCTTTGGGAGTCTCTGGGTTTTATAGCAAATGCTCTAGCTGGACTGGCAGCAATGTGGAGCAGGTCAGGGTGGGATGGGAAGCAGTGGCAGCATCCTTGTGTTTCTGTGCTGGGACTGCCCAAACCTGATAATGAACATGAGACTTTGATCTGTTGCTAAACCCGCTGGAACAGAGTGTAAACCTCTGCAGGTTTAATCCTCCTTGGGATAACACCAGTCACATCTCTCACCATCCCTCCATAAGCTGACAGGACCCAGCACGTCTGAAGCATTCTGTCATTTCCCTCCAAACTATGAATATTTTAAGAGCTGCAGAGATGAGAAGACAAATTGAGCCTTTGCTCACTAACCAGGCCCAACAAATGCAGTACAACAGTGTTTCCCAGCAGCCAGCATCGCTTTGCTGTAGATACTCCCTGATGTCTGTCTGCTCATTGTTTGTTTGCTTCGTTGTTTCTTTGCTAGATCTAAAGTGAAGACGTTGCACGAAAGGATCCCACTGGCAGGATTCAGCAAGCTCCCAAGTATCCCCCAGATTGCAAAGGTAAAATGCCTGACTGGGCTGGGATACCAGCAGCAAAGCCTATGCCACCACACCTCAGGCAGTGCTGGGATGTGTTGGGTGGTGTTGGGCATCATTGGGATGTCTTAGGATGTGTTGGGCAGCATTGGGTGGTGTTGAGTAAGGAGCACTTGGGTCATGCTACGTGCTGGCCCTGTGGTTGCTTTCCTACTGATCTGAGGCAGGTCACTGGTTGATATCTGAGAGAAAAGGTGAGAAAGTGGCACCACCTTTGACCCATGGAGAGACCTGGGATTTGTCTTACTGCATTCTCAGTTAGGTGCCAGCCAGGCCATGGGGCATCCCAGTGAGAAGATGTGAAGCAGTGAGGTCTTGCAATCAGAGGCTGAGTTTGGCTTCTTTGTAAGCCATGGCCTTGCTGTGAAGTTTTGGCCAGGGACCCAGCACTGACTGCTCTTTCCCCTTGCCCACAGGCCTTCTGTGATGATGCCTCCGGGCTGAAGTTTAACCCGGTTCTCTACCCCAAGGTGAGGTAATCTGCCCAGCAGGGATGCTGAGAACCCCACTCAGGGACACTGTTGAAACCTTTTGGCCTAATTATATGGGAATTTGGCTTCTTTCCCCCTTCTGCTCCCCCAGGTGCTGCCCAGCCATTGCCATACCCTATCACAGCTCCAGTGGGCTCTCTCCACCCCTCACCATGAGGAGTGGTGTCACAGCCCATGGGTTTGATCTTTTGTCCCTTGTGCTTTGAACTGCTTGATGAAACTTCTTATTTCTTATTTTGCTTTCCTGCAGGCATCCCAGATGATAGTGTCTTATGATGAACATGAGGTCAACAACACATTCAAGTTTGGTGTGATCTATCAGAAGTTCAGACAGGTGAGTTGCCCCCATGCCACTCTCGTGGGCCATGTCCCTGCACACCAGAGATTCGTGTTTCATGAGCACAGGCTCAACCCTGTCATTAATTCTGCCACATGCAGCACCTCAGTGTCCTCACTGACTGTGTTTCCCATTGCTCGGATGTTTTCCCGACTCATTAAAAAATGATGTGACTGAAAAGTCTCAGTATGGAAATCAGCCCACAAGCTGCTGTAGGGAAAAGCGGATGTGAAAATGGATTTTAGCAGGCGTGGTATTTTAATCAGATATATGTTTAGACAGCAAAACAGCTATGTTTGTCTAGAGGGACTGTGGGCTCTGAAGACAGGCACTTGCTAAAAATGCTGTCATTAGCTGGGGGACTCTGGATGGGGAGTACAGCGGCAGCTCAGCCTCAGAACTCACTGAGAATTATTCTGACAGGCACTCTAATTATCTTTCATACTGCATTTTGGATTGGATTGAGTGACTCAGGCAAGGCCATAATTAGGGTCTTGTTGTTTCGAAATACAGTAGGTGGGGGGTGATTAGGGCTTGGATTTTCCAATGGAGGGTTCACTAGTATTTCCTGAGGTGCTCACTGGGAGTCAGAAGTGGCTCCCAGCAGCTTTACCCTGGGGTGTCCTGGGGGCCAAGCAGCCTGTGACAGCCCACGGACAGTGCTGATGGTCAGTGGCTATTGCAGTGGTGCCAGGTGGGGAGCAGAGGCAGCGAGCAGCCTGGAACAAGGTGCTGGTCAAACCCCAGGGAGCCCGTGGATGGAGCAGGATGTGGCAGGGAGATCTGGGCTGTCAGCAGATGCACCCTGTGTTTTGCAGACCCAAGAGGAGGAGCTGTTTGGCAATAATGAAGAGAGCACTGCCTTCAAGAACTTCCTAAATTTTCTGGGAGACACCATAACACTCCAGGACTTCAAAGGGTAATTTAGATGAAAAGGATGATTTTACAAATACATTAACAAGAGACCATGTCATATGTAAAAATATCTACGTGTGAGAACAGAAGTCATCTCGCTCATGAGCGGGATGTGCAGAGCAGAAGCAAATATAGCTTTGGCTTGTTTTTCAAAGCTGGGGGAGTTTTCCAAAAAAAAATTGGAGCTACCAAGAGAGAAAAACTTTTCCTGCAGATTGGAGGTTGTGATAAAATCTGGCTAGACTCAGCCAGAGATGGAAGGAACTCTAGAAATGTGCTTTGCTCAGTATTGTGGCTCAGCTGTGGGTGTGTCTGGGTCAGTCACTGCAGTGGCCGTGGTGTGGGCAGAGACCCCCTGCTGCTGGTGAGGGACAGTGAGGCCACCAGTCCCATGGCTGTGCTCATGGCTGTGGTCAGCCCTGCTCTATTTCAGGCTGGTGATGGCAATGCTTGGTTACAGCACATGACACACAGTTTGTTCTTTCCATTTGCTCACCATGAGATAAAGATAAATGAGCTGGGCTGTTCCATCAGCCTGTCCCCCGACAGCTGCTGGCGCTCTCTGTGAAGCTTTCAATTAATATTTCTTCGTTTCTCCCCGCCTTTCCCTTCATCTCCAGTTTTCGAGGAGGCCTGGATGTCAGCCACGGGCAGACGGGAGCGGAGTCTGTGTACACGGTGTTCAGGGACAGGGAGATAATGTTTCATGTCTCTACAAAGCTGCCTTTTACTGAAGGAGACACACAACAAGTAAGAAAGATGAACTTCCTTGCATGGAAGGGTCTGAGCAAGGGTGCACTGACATCACCCTGCCCAGTGCTGTGGGCACTGCCAAGCCCCAGCACCACAGCACCACAGAAGGGGCTGTTTGGCTCCCTGGTTCAGGGCTGGTATTTGCTTCCAAGGGAGTGGAACCGCCTGTCTTTGCTGACCCAATGTTCTTCCTTATCGCTTAGCTCCAGAGGAAGAGGCACATTGGCAATGACATCGTGGCAATTATCTTCCAAGAGGAGAACACGCCATTTGTCCCAGACATGATTGCCTCCAACTTCCTGCACGCCTACATTGTGGTGCAGGTGGAGAACCCTGAGGGGGATAACACAACGTACAAGGTGAGGGCAATCCCAACTTGCATGTGCATGTTTTTGCTTCAGCATCTTTTGACAAGGACGAATGGCTTCCCACAGACAGGGGGCAGGATTAGGTCAGAAATTCTTCTCTGTGAGGCCCTGCCACAGGTAGCCCAGAGAAGCTGTGGCTGCCCTATCCCTGGAATTGTTCAAGGCCAAGTTGGGTGGGGCTTGGAGCAACTTGATCTAGTGGAAAGTGTCTCTGCCTGTGGCAGTGGGTATATGACTAGATGATCTTTAGTGTCCCTTCCAACCCAAACCATCCCATAAATCAATCTCAGACTGAGTTCAGGAGATGACTGTCCAGCACCTACCCAATGCTCAGTGACACAACCAGTGTTAGGCCTATGGTCTCATATACCTTGTATTGAACACACATGCATATGCACACAGGTATATTATGTATGCACTGTTACATAACGTGTGTACACAGACATCTGTGTATAAAAGACGTGTGTATACAACAGCTCCTGTAACAGCTTATTTGTTAAAGAGTTTTGGTGCTCCTCAGTGTTTGAATGTGCCTTGGAACAGCTCATACCCATCTGACACATCACCGGGGTATAGATAGCACAAGCTCTGTTACCCTGCTGCATCCATGGGAATAATGTGTCTCTTGGCTCCGCAGGTGTCAGTCACAGCCCGGGAAGATGTCCCCTCCTTTGGCCCACCCCTGCCAAGCCCACCAGTGTTCCAGAAGGTAGGAGCTGAGAGGGAATTGTGTTCCAAGCCATAAAAGAAGTAGATGTGTATGTCTGAGATGTTTCCAAACATTTTCACCTTCTTGGAGAAAACATAACTTCTGGAATTCATCTGCCTTGATTTTAGTTTCCAGTGAGGCCCTGGGATTTATGGTAGGGTGAGTGGCCATGCACCATTGCATGGCATCACCCATACCAAGCAGCAAAAGCAGCTCTGGTGCCAGGGCATCTATGTTGGTGCAGGAGGGCACCCCAAGCCTGTCTGGAGTTTTCTACTAATGCTTCTACATCTGGAGGGGCTGCAGGGTGCTGTGAGCTCAGGTTTTGGGTTGGTACAGCTGCGGTACCAGGGATATGGAGAGTCTTACAACAGTGTGTGTTTTCCACCTTGGCTCTGTCCCTGCAGAGCCCTGAGTTCCGGGAGTTCCTGCTGACCAAGCTCATCAATGCCGAGAACGCCTGCTGCAAGTCTGACAAGTTTGCAAAGCTGGAGGTAACGCTGCCCATGTGTCTCTGCCCAGCATCATGGCAGTTGTGGGCGACTCTCCCATTCCTCCTTGCCTTTCCCTGGTCAACTGGGTTGGTGCTTGCAGGGACAAGTGGCTGGAGCGTGATGGCCATGGGGAAGGCACTGCCCTCAGGGGCCAGCCAGCTGTGCAGTGGGTCAGTGCCACTGCTTCTCCCTCAGGGCCCCTGGCTGAGTCCCTTCTCACTCCCACAGGACCGGACACGGGCTGCCTTGTTGGACAACCTTCATGATGAGCTCCATGGGCACACGCAGACCATGCTGGGGCTGGGGCCTGAGGAGGACAAGCTGGAGAATGGGGGTCATGGAGGCTTTCTGGAGTCTTTCAAGGTAAAGCTCTGCCATTGCCAACAGCAAAGCTAAAAGGCACCCAGGGCTGGCAAAGCATGTTGGTGGGAGATGCAGATGAGCAGTGCTGGGGGACAAGAGGTGTCCCCTGAGCGCAGGGTGATGGGAGGAGTGGAGCCTGCTGCCACCACCACCCACTCAACCCACCAGCACCCAAGCTCTCTTCCAGAGGTGGATGGACCAAACCAGCAGTAGAGGTTCAGGCTGAATGTATTCTCAAGCATTAGCTTGCTGAAGAACAGAAGCACTTTTGTGTGGCTGTGAAGCTTCCAGCTCAGGGGCTGTTTTGGGGTAGGCTGGAGAGGTCCGTCAGTGCAGGAGATGTGCAGGCAGGGCTGGAGGCTCTGCAGAATCTGTCCTCTCCTAGTCCAGGGAGAATTGTGAGACATGCAAACAAACATGGGTTATCATTCATCTGTGGTCCCCATTCCTGCCAAGGGGGTCTGGGACATTGGTCAGGCACTGGGCAGGAGGCTGGACTTGGGGCTTGTGTCTGCTGCTTCCAGTCCTATAGCTGCAGTCCTTGGTATCACAGAGCAATGGGGGGAAAAATCTGATGTTGTGGTGGCTGTGGGGCTTCCCAAACCTGGCCCACGCTTGACTGCACGTGCCAGGGCTGCTGTTGTCACTGGCTGGGTTGTTGTCGGGGTGTACTGGCTCTTGGGGAGGCCCAAACAAGTTGCTCTCCCATGTGCCTGGGGGAGACCTGGAGCTGGGGAGGGATGCTGGAGCCAGTACCCCTCAGTGGGGTGATGACCTGCTGTCCCCTGTCCCCTCCATCACAGAGAGCCATCCGAGTGCGCAGCCACTCCATGGAGACAATGGTGGGCAGCCAGAAGAAGCACCATGGTGGTGGCATCCCGGGCAGCCTCAGTGGGGGCATCGCACACAACAGCGGCGAGGTGACCAAGACCACGTTCTCAGTGAGTGCAGCCACTCGTCCCTCTGCCCTGCTGTCCTTCTGTCCTGCTGTCCCTTCATCCCACTGTTCCTCCCTCTTTCCAGCTCACCGCAGCCCAGTGGGGCACTGTGCTGACACACTCTGACAGTCCCCTGCATGGGCAGAAACGGTAAAGGAGAGGGGAAGACTTGAGCAGACTGTGGGTTTGGGTGCCTTGTTCAAGTTCAGCTTGTTTTGTGGAAGAACCAAAGATGAGCTTTCTGAGATTTTTAGCTCCAAAGTACTAAGGAGATAGAAAAGAAGTTCTGGCATTACATGTTTTCTAGATGCGTAGGCTGGAAGTTGCGGGCAGCACAATTCCTTGCAGGATGTTTAGTTTCTGAACTCCCAGGAGGGAGCTGTGCTCTCCAACCCAGGCTGTTCTCTGCTTTCAGCCCCCTGTACCAGCTGCTGCTGCCAAGAACCAGTCCAGGAGCCCCATCAAACGCCGGTCAGGGCTGTTCCCTCGCCTGCACACAACGTCAGAGAGCCAGGCGGAGGGCAGGACGAGGTGGTAAGTTTGTCATCATCCTGTCACTAAGGTTAAAAGCCCCTATTGCATATTAAGCATGAGAAAAGCTGTTTGTGGGTGCACAGCCTATCCTGGGGTGCAGCCCCCCCTTTCCATGCAACCAGCAACAAGAGCTGCTTCTTCTGTGTTCAAGAAACTGCACCTTGGATCCCTTCCCTCTGTTTTAAGTCTGGTGGTACCCATAGAGCATCTGTCACTCTCACAGTTTATATTTGGTGTTGGGGAGTATAATTCGACCATCCTTTTTAAGTCTCTTGTATAACTTGTGCAACCTGTCTCTTTGTGCCCTCAGTGACAGTGTTTCTGGAGCCCAGAAGACATCAGATTTGGGACATTCTTCCCAAGAGATGAAGTCTGAAACCTCATCCAACCCCAGCTCCCCTGAAATATGCCCCAACAAAGACAGGTGAGCCAGGAGAAGTCCATCCTTCTCCCACCACAGCTCAACAGACGTCAGGGACTCTGTCAGACTAAACCCTTGCCAGGTTCTACTATAAATAATTTTGATACTAAGTGGAGAAAAGATTCTCGAGATTCATGAGCACAGCTTCTTTATGGTCTTTACAAAGAAGAGCAAAGAGCAGTATTTGACAGAAGCTGCCCAAATCCTCAGGGCATGGGAACTGGGAAGGCTGCAGTACCTGTCCCTTCCTGCCTGGGCTTCCTGCTGGGCCACCCACCGACCGCCTTGTCCCACACCTTTGGAAGTGGTTATGTACAGAAGCACCCCAAAAGGTTCATCCCTACGGCAGCACTTTGCTCCGGGGGTGCACAGCAGGGTCTGTCCCGCTGTCACAGTCCAAGGGACGTGCTTCCCTAGTGACAGCCACGCGCCCTTCCTTCCGTTCCGCCTCTCCCTAGGCCATTTATCAAGCTGAAAGAGAACGGGAGGTCGAATATCTCCCGTTCCTCCTCCAGCACCAGCAGCTTCAGCAGCACGGCGGGAGAGAGCGAGACCCTGGAGGAGTACGACAGTGTGGTAGGCACCAAACCCACCCTGTGGCGCACTCCACGTGTCCCTTGGCTCCCTACTACCTCCAGATCCTTGGGTGGTCTCTGTGGGGGGACATGCCCAATGGGCTACCAGGTGCTTCCTCACCACTGATATGGAGGGGCTTAATCCCATCTCTGGGTGTGGGGAGGAGAAGGGCTGGGGTGCCTGGTGGCACATCAGGGTGTTATGGCTGCCCTGTCCCTGGAGGTGTTCAAGGCTAGGTTGGATGGGGCTTGCAGCAACCTGGTCTAGTGGAAGGTGTCCCGGCCCATGGCAGGGAGGGTGACTAGATGGTCTTTGAGGTCCCTTCCAAGCCAAACTGTTCTGTGATTCTGTGACACCCCAGTGAGCCTTGGGGTGCCCTGGGCGCTGCTTGGTGTGCCGTGGCTGGGAGGTTGCTCTGTCAGGATAAGCTCTCCTACCAGTGGATCTCCAACGGGCAGGGGTGCGGTGGGGCATGAGCAGGGTGTGGGGGGGAAGAGCTGGCTGCAGGAAAAGCTGTGTCCCATCTCTCCGAGCAGGGAAGCCAACCCTCCACTGCATCACCATTCAAGCAGGAAGTGTTTGTCTACAGCGCTTCATCTGGCAGTGAGAGCCCCAGCGCAGGAGCCACGGCCACCCCTGTCATCATGAGCAGGAGCCCCACAGGTGGGTTGAAAGAGGGCTGGTGGGAAGCACTGGCTCTGAATTTGCCCCTGAAGCCCCTGGAAGCCCCCGTGGTTCCTGTAGTGTAGGGTTTGAATGGGGTCCGTGGCTCTGGGATGGAGGAACCCTCTCCCAGCCTTGCCCAGTTTGCCAGGGTGAAGCAGCAGCCCCACTTGCCCTGGCAGGATGGGCATCCACAGGGTGAGGGGCAGCCCCCATCCCCACAGGGCTGTTCTGGAGAGAGTCCCACGTGCTCTAGTTTTGTCTTTCCATGGAGAATTTGTTTCCCTTTTCAATTAGAGCACAGAGGTGGCTCTTACTGTGGCTTTGTTCCCTCTGTCTCCCCTGACAGGCATGTGCAGTAGTCGTGGAAACTCACTGTCTCCAGGGGCTGAGCCATGACTCACAATTATTTAATCAACAGGCAGCTTCCCGTGGTCTTGGCTCTGTTCCCCTCCTGCCAACCCACTCACCAACTCCGTCCGTTTCAGACGATTTGCACAATGAGGTGCAATTCAACAGGGCAAAACCGGCAGGAATGGCCCTTTGCCAGCACATCCTGTGGTGGTGACGGTGTGGTGAGCTGGGGGATGCTCACCCCTTGCCTGCAGATAGCCATGGCTCTGATTCCTTGAGCCACAGAGAGTCTGCCACAAGGCACTGCCATCCACGTGGAAACACGCATTATCAGCTGAGGAGCTGTTTGTGAAGCAGCTGGGAAAGCACAAATACAGCCCAATGGCTCTGTAACTGGGAGTGTTGTGGGCAAAACGAGTCCATGGAGCATAGGCAGGCTTTTCGTGTCTCAGCACCCTACAGGTCCTCCTCCTTATTGCATTAGTAATTTTCTGAACTCTTAGACCAGCCCCTTGTAATGTTTAAAGTGTTTGTTTTGTATTTTTCCTGCCAAGAACATGAAAATCCACCCATACATTAAACGGATCAGTCATTCCTTGTAGCCTTTTCACTGGCATTTCCAGGAGAAAGACTGTGAAATGTAATTAAGCCTCAATTTGTTCCATCACAAACATTTAATGTACAGCTTTTGCCAAACATTCAGTCAAGACAGACTAAATATTGGTAGCACTCCTGACAGTCTATTGAAGTGGCTGGCTGGGTGAGTGGAGCCAGCATTACAGCAAATATTTTTATTCACAGTTTATTATTTTTGTTTATTATATTTTCCCCTCCCTTCAGCAGATTTAAAGAACAGAAACTCTCCAAGGTCCAACCTGAAGTTTCGCTTCGACAAGCTCAGCCACAGCAGCTCCAGCACAGTAGGTGTCAGGGTCTTGCTGCTGGGATGCTGTGTGGGCTTGTCCTCCCTGCCTGACATGGGGGGTCTGGGCTCTGGAGGACCTGTGGGGCCCATGAGGGATGGGAAGGGATTTTGGGATTTCTTGCTCCTTCATTTACAACCCACCCTCTGTGTTCTGTTCTTTTACATAGAGCCACTAGCAGGAGGAAGTCATGAACTTGTCACAGGTGAGTGTTGGTATCCTGATGTGCAAAAAGACTCAGGTGTGTTCAGCCAACCACAGCTGCTCACACTGTTGTTATTGCTTATGGGATCCATAATGTACCTCAGAACACCCTAAATGCTGCTGTAGGTGAGTGAGGAAAAGTGCAGGGATTAATGACAGGTCTGTGCCCACCAGTGCCATTGTGTAGCTTTACCTGTTTTCTTCTGGAGTGCTTTTGTGTGCTCCCACCATGCTCCTGCACCTGCTCCTATGGTGAAGGGCCCCAGCCCGGCATGTTGCATTTAACCTTTGTCAAATGCTGGTGCCCATCTCCACAGGGAGAACAAGGTTATCTGCACTGTGCTCTGGGCAGGGCGGGTGGAAAGACAGAACAGGTCCTTACCATTCCAAAAACCTGAGGGGAATGGCAAATTCACAAGGTGGATTTCATGGGCAGAGGTGAAGGGAAAGCAGTGGGATTCACTTGGGCTCCTTCTGTGCCATGAAATCAGGTCTGTCATTAGGAAGTCCCAAGCTGAGCAGAAGAGCCCCAAGAACTTGAAATGAGAGGAATTTCCATTTCTGAAAGCATGGGTCTCAAAAAGCTGAGATTTTCACCACATCACTGAGTTTTCTTCTTTCCTAACCTGGGAGTGGTAGGTGGCCTGGTGCCTTGGGGATGGGCACTTCCCTGACTTCATCTCCCTTCCTGGGGTGGATACTTCACAACCATCACTGCAGGAGTGGGAATATTCTCCTTCCACAGCAGCCATCTCTGCAGGAGTGGGACTATTCTCCTTCCACGGTCTCTGACACTTTTGTCCTTTTCTTCTTTGCAGAGAATGTTTTTTTCAACAAAGGGAAAACTCTTCAACACCCCATGGGACCACACGTGCCCCAGCTGTGGGCAGTGAGGTGCCCTCGCCTCCCGCCTGCCCGCTGTGCCGGGAAGGAGCTCTCACCTTGCCACAGTCCTGCCCCAAGAGGGACCAGCCATCTTCCCACCCGATGTGCCCCTGTTCAGCACATGCCCTGTGCCCTTTGCTCTGCACACTGGAGGGGATGTGCCTCTAATTGTGCCACACATACATGTGGCCAGGGCCATGTCCCCTCCGTGTGCTGTGCTGGGTCACCCTGTGGGCACCGTCCATTCCTCCCCTCCCTGAGCTGCCTGTCAGCTCCTCGTGGGCAGAGGGGCAGCAGAACAGACCCCCATGCACTTCAGTTCCCTCCATGGTTTATTTGCAGTAATCAGTGGGGAAGCGGGTTTTATGTTTGTGTTTTGAAGGGTGGGAGGTCAGGGCCAAGTGGCCCCAGGGCAGATACCCCTCTGCCATCATTTGCTGTAGCTCTTCTCTGGGGGCAACAGGGCAGAATGTACCCCTGTGGGGTCCTGGGCAGCTCTCCCCAGCACATGGTTTGTAGTGTCTCTCCAGCCACCTCCATCTGTCTCCCCACAGTTCCTACCCACACCCCAAAACTCTTGGGGCAGAGACAGCCCCTTCCTTACTCCACACTTGCTCAGTCTCTTGCACAAGAGGTGGGTGAGCAAACTGGCCCAGGGAGCAGAGCTGGGGGCTGGGGTGAGCTCATCCTCCCTTGTCAGCTTCAGCCTTGCTGTTTTGTCCCTGCCTGACACTGAGCACAAACCTGGGAAAGCTGTGGTGTATCTGAGTACTAGAGCTGAAACCAGAGGGAATTTATCCCATGAGCTCTGCTTTGCCCTATGGCTTGGATCACCAGGCAAGCAAATGTGTAGAACTCTGTCAATTTGGGTGGCATTAGGCTGCTCCAGCCCTTGGGAGAGTCTGTCCTGCTGCTTTTGAGTGAGCTCTTGTTATTCTGAAAGATGAGGATTATGTATTCTGCAAGGTGACATTTCTCGTAATACCCTTTCCCAAAAAATTCCTCTCTCAACATTTCAAGAAATCCTTTTGCTCTTTTATGGAACTTGGTCTGAAGTTTCCTGAAGCCTGTCCATGAATTTCACATTGTTCATAGATTTCCCTTACCCATTTTCTGGAAGACAGGCCATGATGCTGCAGAGATGCTCCCCTGCCCCCCTCTGCCTGTGACCTTTGGAAACCCCCATGAAATCAGGTTCTCTGTCTCAAGTGAACACAGTTCTTTGAATTTGTGATTCCTATTGAAAACAGAACTTTGAGTGCCAAAGTCACCTTCACACAGCTGGTGCTCCAAGAGCCACAAAGTACCTGACAGCCTGTTTCTGGGTGCAGAACTGTGCTCCTGGAGCAGCCCAGGGCAGCTGCCGTGGCTGTGACTGCTCCTGCTCCCCTCTCTCTGGGACAAGTGCTTGTAGAATCCAACCATTACCTCCCCTCCTCCCCCTCACCAGGCCAGAGATGAGCCAAGCCAAGCTGAACCGGCTCTGCTTACCCCGGCTCTATAGGGAGATGCTCTCCAACAGCCTTACGATCCGGTTCATATAGGTGCTCCCCTTGTGCTGTAATTGATCCTTGTGGAAAGGCTGTAGCCCTGATGGGAGATGAACCAGGTTAAAGAAGGACAACATGTTGTGAAAAGGCAGGGAACAGTTTCACTGGCACTAAGCGCTGTGTAGGACTAGTAAATACTGATAATCCCCATGGGGATGCTCCCTCCTGCTCCCTGCCAGTTGCATTTCAATAGAGCTTAAACCTTGAGTTTCCTTTGGAAGAGGAGTGCATGGTGTGCTCTGCCCAGGCCGTAGCTGTAGGTGTCTCAGGATCACACACTTTGCTGTTCAGCACTTGTCTGATGATGCTTTAGTAGCACTTTCACCCCCAGTACTCTTAGAAGCTTTGATCTGGTTTCCTGAAGCCGTGCAGTGAAACACTGACTGGTGCAATGATTTGATCTGAGGGTCTGCTCTAGGTTTGCTTTTTCCTCTGAGAAGTTGCTTGGTTCTGTAGACATTGTCATTCCCATGGGTGTTGATCTCCGTGAGATCTTTCAGCAGACGATTCAGTGGCTACTGTCAGCTGGTTTGTCATTCTTGGTTGTTCTGTTGTTGTGGGGTTTTTTGGTTTTCTGTTTTTTTTTTTTTTGTTGTTGTTGTTTTTTTTTCACTTGAAACTGTGACTTTCCTTTCTGACCTAGATTGATTTGGGAATTATTCAAATGGGACAAAGGCAGGACAGTGTGAAGCCTTAGGGAGAGGTGCAGTGTGTTGGACTTGTCTCTCCCACGCCCCCCCCCACTGGAATGGTGGTGGGGCCAGGAGCTGGTGACTGGCATGAGCTTTGCCAGCAGCTCCTGTGGGATCTGGGACATTTCCAGCAGCATGCACTCCTCTCCACAGGATGTAAAACCTGCTGTACATCCTTACCAGCAGCTGGCTTTGGACACTCTGGTTCCAGCCAGGCTCTGGCATGGTCCCTGCCTGTGCTGGCCCGTGCCTTCCAGCCTGGAATGTCCTGGATTGTCCTGTGGTGGCTCTGGGAACTGAGCAGCAGTTTATTTACACCCTGGGGTCTTTTGGACTTCCAGCAGTAGGTGAAGGTGTTCCTGTATATATTTTGCAAAATGTTTTGTGCTTATAATGACACATATACATCTATACGTATATAAAAGGGGTTTATATATATATATATA